>JABVZX010000362.1:5235436-5253359 GCA_020883565.1 Drosophila pachea
CCCAGCAAACACCCGCTTTCACCATTTTATGGTACAATCGAACGTCAAATTCAATTATAAAACAAACCGGCTGGGATAAACGGAACTTCGGAAGCGAACAGCGAGCGGGGCGGAGTCCAGCCCGCGGCCTCAGGTGTGTTGTGCCATTCAATTATAAATTTTCAATAAAAATTGTCCCACTCGCGTTTGTCGTCTATATTGTTTTTGACATTCGTCCTCAGTGTGCATGCCACAAGAGGGCGAATTCACTTACCCTAGGCCTTTGTAAAAATAATAGAATAAGGGCGTGGTTAGCAGACTGTTACAGTGGGAGTGCTTTTCAAAATAACGTCTTTTTGCCACAGGCGATGACATTCTGCAAATGACATTTTAGTCGCAGAAAAGTCAATTGAATAACTCCAAGCATTCTCCGCGAGGATGTGTTACGTTTGAAAATATAGATATATAGGACTGATATATGTATTTAATAAAAAGTCCTATATGCCCGAAATGTGTAATCGTAGTATGTAAAGCAATATTCAGGTTGAGCATCTCGAATGAATCACTCTATTAAATATGTATCTGCAAATCGTTGCATCAAGTAAAGAACCACATTCGAATGCAAAGCAACCGAAACGAGCAGCACGAAAGCCTCAGCATTTACTTAACTTAACAGATGGACACAACAACAAACCACACAAATTTCGCAATGATCATAAATATTACTTGGTTTTGACGTCTGTTAGTCCTTCTAAGAGCATGAAGAGCATCAGTAAAGTGGGCACAGATTGTAGGTGAAGGAAATGTTCAATACGCTGTTTGGCAGTTTGTCGGTCTCTCACCAATGATCAGAAGATGGTCGGCCAACTGGTCTTAGTGCTTCCTAAAGACGACCAAAATTGCCAAAAAGGGATTTCCATTTTTCACACAGAAGCATATGCGCAATTCAGTCCCACACATAGCCAAACTTCGCCTCTGCCTCTGCGACTTGCTTCTTTCAATCTCTTCAAGTGACGGCAAAAAGGTGTCGAAGAAATTGTTTAACAACAAAGTCGACCAGATCGCAAAAAAGCTGTATGCTGCATAAATGAAGCGGCAACGGCAACAACGGCAACATCATTGGCATCGGACTTAGCCTCAGCAACGTCGTCGGCCTCTGGTAGTGCTACAGACACGCTGTCTGGCAATGCGACTGGATTGTCGCCCTTGCAAACACAAAGGCTGTGTCGTCTGGGGAGTTCTGTGTGGAGCCATTGGCGTGGGGCCAAAGGCATCTGTGGGGAAGGCAGACTCAAAAAGATCGCGAGGGCGACACATTGTCTTCGAGCGCATTATTAGCTTACGTGTTTGTTAAAACAGCAGCATCGATTTGAATTTCATCTGCAACTCCAACAGCGTGAAATATTAAAATAGTTCTCCAGCCGATACAGATGAGATTCGTGTGGCTACATACCTTTGTTCAAAGTAAAATCTTTTCCATAGTGGAAATATTCCAATCTTATACTTATAGGAATGCTTTTCATATTTTATATTATTAATAATATAAGATGTTAATCAAATTAAATCAAAAATTTACTTAATTTTTTATAAAGATAATATTCTATATTCAGATATTAGACCAGACAAGCCGAAATCATTCGCATTGTGTGAATATGCAGCTAAAAAGAAATTTTCAACGATTTGGGTATTTCTGGTGAAGTCGCATCGACTGCTTCGTTTTCGGATCTTCTTCTGGTGATCTTATTACCGATTTCGATTTTTGATGCGGATTTTGACTGTTGGGCGACACGTTGACAATTCCCTTGAACTGCTTCTTTGGACACTGAAACAGAGGCATACATAAATCCCATAAACGAGAGACGGGGACGTGTAGACAAGAGCCACAAAGAAAGGAAAAACATTGCGGAGCAGGAACAGAATGTGTTGAGCTTGGAGCGCAAGCCCAAGTCAGAGCCATTGTCACTGCATGCCGCGGAGCCACGATACTTTATTCATTTATTCCAATAATAATAATGCAATGCAAACATTGATTGTCATCGATTGTCAGAGACGGTGGCTGCTGAAACGGCTGCGCACGCGCAACAATTCAGTCAGCGTATTGGAAGCTGGGGCACTGTTTGGGAGAGGTGAGTGAGGGCTGCAGCAGACTTATGCCCTTTTAGGGTATTTTTGATAGGTGACAGATTTTGTGGACTCGTCGGCTATTTGTGGGCAAAATTTATGAGTTGTCGCTGCTGAGATTTCCTGCTCGTATTTACATTTCATTTTAGTTTATTATTAATGTCCATTCAATATGCCGCAGCTTGTTTGAACTTTTCTCGCTTTTTGTTTTGCATCTTTTTGCTTTGCATCGCAAAAAGGCATACACATTGTGACATTTTTTATAGCACATTCTTTCCTTGACATCGCCCGATCCAATAAGCAACGTGTACAAATTTGAGTACTGGCCATGTTGGAGCCTGGGCTGGTGCAGGATTTGCAGCAGCCTGTCATGTAATTGCTTTTTGCGTTGCCAACCACCACTGAAGCTACTGCTGCTGCCGCCCATCAAGCGCTGTTGAATTTAAATGAATTCAATATTGCATTTTCACGCTAAAATGCTTCCAAAAACAGATTTTTCATTTACACTTTCTGAATGGTAAAATCCGGATTACGTATCCCACGGGCAAAGCATTGATTCTGCTTTTGCGCAATACAAAAAGGTAACGTGAAAAACACTGCAACCATCCAATCCCTCACAGGCGAATCGATGTCGCCTGCGCCGGGTATTCGGTCAAAGGATCCGTCGCGCCGCCCAGCTAGAGTTGATGGGCGCAGACTATGGGTATGACTTGAAGCACAGCTGCCTTAACTAGCCTCTGGCCTCTCTATCAAACGCGCTCTCTCCCTCGCTCCCTATCTTTTCTCTATTTGCCTCTCGCTCTATGACTCTTTTTCTTTCTGTTTAATACATTTCTGAAAAGGCTCTCGTATTTTGTATGCCATTTGTGAAGCAAAGGATTCGCCTGTGCACTTTTTCATTCCAGTGAAATTAATCAAAATGTGTGAGAAATTAAAGGTGAAAAGGTGGGATGAAGCTTATCTGAAGCCAGTTGTTCTTTTAAGCTCTTCAAATTTGCTGCATTCTCGTTAATTGAGAACTGTCATGAGCGTAAATCTGTACATTTCCATTTTTATGCCAAATTTCAGTCACACCATGCGAAGCGTTCATTTATTATAAAGTCCAGATTGTAGTGCAGTGTAGATGTGTAGATGTGATGGAAGCGTGTTAAATTTATTTATTGTCAGCGAAACTATGGGCTTTGCTACCTTCAGTGACGTATGATCTACATTTTGATGTGTTACCTTTTTTTCTGTTTATTTGCCGATTTAATTTCTGCGCCCGGCATTTTGTCAGATACTCGAATACGGCATGACTTTTTAATGTACTCGACTCTGTTTTTGATTCGTTTTTGTCATTTTAATGCGCATTGAATTTTAATTCAACCATCAGCCAGTACCAGCTACAGCCACGAAATCAAAACACTTTCAAAAATTACTGGCCCGATACAAGTGTTCGAGTATTATGGCGTATCAAAATGTTTGTCAAAATTTTAAAGCGGCATTGCCTCCTCTTGTAAATTTATGCCAATTCTGCTATAAAAACGTCGACCCCGGTTTATTGTTTCTGGATGATGTGCTTCATGCGGAAAAAAATGATCCGATTTATATTTGACACAATGGGTTGACGGAGTGAGTGTTAAGAAATACATACATACATATTTATATCTTGTACATAAATATATATTTTACCTACACAGATCCGTTTGACAGTCGCTTGCTCTGATACATAATACATAAGCTGAACCAAGGTGGGATCAAGGAGGGGACTTGAATCCAAAGCCGTAAGACCCGACAGACATACAGCGGCCATTATGATACGCAATAATGCGAAATGTGAAATGAAACGCTAAACAACTGACTCCGAATACGCTTGTCGGAGCCCAATTATATCGCAATGAGTGCTCGTAAAGTATTGGGGTGTTGACAAATTATGGCGACGCCTTCGGTCGCATCATGTCTGGCACTTTAATCAGCCGCTGTACTTTTTATATTCGAGGAGCTGGGTTTGATAGAGCACACGTATAAAGAAACCTACCTAAATCAGAATTTCAAGCAAACAGATATCAAAAGTCTTTGGCCAATAGGAGCAATGTTTGACAAGCTTCTTATTCATTCTGGCGTGGTTGGCAAAATTCGAAGCGAGCGTGGTGGAAGAAGATGAGAAAAAGTTGTAGGAAATGTAATGGAGCACTGGAGTGGTACAGATATGAAAATATTTGCTGGAATAACTCATTCAGATTAGTTGAAAGATGGGAGCTCAGAGCAAAGCGGCCGACAAATATAATGGCACACAAAGTAAGTAGAAAAAGTATAATTGATAAACTTGAGTGAGTTCTAATTCTTGTGTATTATCAGGCGACTCATTGCCATTAATTAGGCACTTGATTTATGAACGCGCCGATTCCGATAATGTGGCGCAAAGATGTGGTGCAGATCGACCCGAAGTTGTTTTGGGTATGAGGCCACCAGCTGGAAACAGCTAGGCGTCATTAGTTCCCTGTCGTTGGTGGCGTAGGCTGATAGTTGTATATCTGTATGAATCCAACTGTAAGATCCAAACAATTTATGTACAGATAGAAACACCTGCTTCGCTCGTAGCTTACTCCTAGCGGCATGAGGCCATAAATCAGATGGTCAGAGCACTGAAAGCTTAAACGGCTTAAATGCCGGTAGCGGTAGTTGCACCAAGTTGGACCTTAACCACATGTTCCTGCCAAATGGAACAAGCGCGTGAATTTCAAAAGTCTCGATAAGTATCTACTGCCCATGCGGCTGGACATAGCAGAGATCCTTGGCTAAACAGAGCCCGCAGCTTCAAACGGAAGTTGGTGCGCCTGCGCTTCTGCATTTAAAGGATATAGCGAGGGCATTTCGAGCTCAGTGCGCCGAAGGCTCATATTAATTAAGTGCATGTTTGCGCATTGCTCTCGGTTGCTGTCGGCTTTATCCCTTCGTATTAATTGGCGGATCTGGAAGGGTTCTCCACGCCAGAACAATGACAACTCGATAAGCACACATCAACGCACATTGCGCGTCTGTTCCGTTCGACGGTCCGATCCTTTGCCGTCCTGCACCTGTTCAGTGTTTTCTTGTGGGTGAGTTTGTGTGCAACGAACCCGCACCGTATTGCCTCGTATATCATTTTTAGGGCCTGCTGTTTTAGAAGTGTGTATTCTGCATATTTTAAATGCATTCACATGCGCCATTGGCATTGAAACAGTGTCAACTGTTATCGAAGTTTTATGGTTTGTTTGTCATTTAACACCTTTAAGTTGCGCGCATTAATTAGAAATGCAACAAACCCCTCGACGTTTTGATACAATAATATATCGAGCCCATGCTGTGCAGTAACGGCTCACGAAAATGCACATGCTCTCGAAAAGATAACTTCTAATGCCAATGGTTTGATATACGTAAGTATTGTATACTTATAAAACAGTCATACATATCCTTGGATAAGGGCACAAGTCATGAAGCTTATATAGTTCGAAATTATTGTTGATATGTTAAGCCCAAGAGAATATATGCTCCGGAAGAAGAATGTCTACTTCATGCATGTGTACACACAGAAATTTACCCCGGATTATTAATCGTGCATATAGTAGCTGTTTGGCAATATGCGTACACTAATTCTAATCGAAGTTAATTAACGGAGTGTCTTAAAAGCTAAAGGCAATCTGATACAAAACACGAACTGAACACGTTAAGGAGCAACACAGTCTGGTTTATCCTATCGGGTCCATCAATTTTGAGTATGTTGAGTATTCTGTGCCGAAATTTAAAGAGGTATCCCACGAACTAATGCTCTTCACCACTGATTATATTATTTTCTTTAAGAAACATCTCAGGAGCTGATTTCCATGGGAGTAATTTAGTAATGGTCACTGAGTGTGAGCTTTCGTTTGCAAAGTTCAAATATTTTAGATAACAAGAATCTCCACTTTAGTCATGTACCTTACGATAGAAAGAGTAGCAAGAAGCAGGACTTTTGAATACCCACGAAATATTTATTAGCCGAAAACGAAATTTTAATGAACTGAAAAGATTCAATAAAATAAAAATCGATATAGAAATAAAACGTAAGGAGAAAGAAATAAAATAATGAAGAGGCCATGTGACGAGAGTAGCGTTCACCACACAAAGTTATCAAAATAAACTTCGTGCTCAGGTATCGCTCTGTCCTTGCCTGGTTTTTCCCTTGCGTCTGTCCAGTCCCACGACCCCGGCATGCAAATTGTGAACGGGAACTATAGGAAGGCTCAGACAGTCGTGGTCATAAGAGCAGGGCATAGTACGCACATGCGTTCCAGGCCACCAGATCCCAATGGGAGATCCAGTTTCTTCAGGAGTTTGGAAGCTTGTGATTTTCTTATTTATTGATTTTCTACAATAAATTTTGCATGTTTGCATCCAATTTAAATAAAATTCGACAATTCTAAATCACCTTATTTTGACGTGGGGCTACTGTATACGGCTGCTAGTCAGGTTAGCCAATTCGCCGACTTGCGTGCCGTTCTGGAAATGACACTGAAGCTAAAGATGAAGCTGAAACTGAGACTGTAGCTGGCCACGGTTTGGATTCTGTTAGCGGAAATGCAAAACAAGGCCAAACCGGCAGATTTATTGACATCTTCGTTGGTCGCTTTCGTACTCGTCTTCTCAGCTTCTGGCACTACTGCCGTCGGTGATGCCACATTCGGCTTTGTACTGGAGCTGTTGTTGTTGTTGCCGCTGCTTTGCATATGAAATGCGGAGAACAACTGCCTCATCTGCTGAACGATACCACTAAATACCCATGAGAATATATATATATATATATATAAGCGTATCTGAATTATCGAAGCGCTCGTAGCCAAATTACATTTTTCCAAGAGTATGTGCTGCGTGTGGAAGGCAAATCTTACCTAACTTGGTACAGGTAAAAGTATGACTCACTCGTCTCCAATGGCTTTATGCGGTTCCTAATCACATCGTCAACATCTAGAATCAATCTAAGTAGAAATTATGAATCTTAAATGACCTGTTTACTTAAATACTGATCATTGCGTGCGAATTCAACCTGTTGCGTTCCAGTCTTCGTGGGAATTTGTTTATTCAAATCATCCGTCCAAACATTTGTTATGCATAACTCTTTTGTTCAGGGTTAGGACTCCGCAGATTTCGGGTCTCGCTTTTGTTTCTATTAATTGAAAATAGTTATTTATATGTTGAATTCAATATGAATTTCGCCAAAGCAGAATTTTAAGTTGTTTTATTTGTGCAATAATGCTTCCCATGTCATTTCAAAAATAATATATCACCTTTAATTAATGGAAAGACAGTTTAGTAGATGGTGGTAGATGCTGTGAGAATTTTATGTTGCTAATTGCAATTTGCAATAAGCGTCAATGAAATAAGTTTGCTTTCAATATATAATATTTATTGGAATCAAATCTCAGATACGTCCCTAAGGCAAAACGAGTTCAAAAATTATCTGAGCCTCGGCAATCCCATTGGATCATCTGAGATTCGGCTATTTTGGATGCCTGACAAAAGCTGACTGCTATGACACCCAATTGTCTTTGCTGACCAGTCTTGCAGAAGAGTCTTTCTGACTCTTTCAGGATAGTACGTCCCTAAGGCAACCTGACTTTGGCTGTCATCTGAGATTAGACCATTTTGGATGCTTGAAAAAAGCTGACTGCTGTGGCACCCCAATGTTCTTCCTGACTCGTCTAGGCCAGAATGCCCATGGCAATGGGAACTCCAAGACATGCTGAACGTAGTTAATGCCTTTGGCAGCCTTCTTAGAAGGATAGCAACCCCATAACGAGGTAGGCGTATGAGGAGAGAGGAGACGCTGATAGTTTGGATGACTGACAAAAGCTGACTGCTATGGCACCCAAATAGTCTTCCTGACTCGTCTTGGCCAGAATGCCTATGGCAATGGGAGCTCCAAGACATTCTGTACGTAGTAATGCCTTTGGCAGGTTTCTTAGAAGGATAGTAACCCCATAACGAGCTAGGCGTATGAGGAGAGAGGAGACTCTGCTAGTTTGGATGCCTGACAAAAGCTGACTGTATGCCTGATAAAAGCTGACCGCTGTGGCACCCAAATACTCTTCCTAGGCCAGAATGCCCATGGCAATGGGAACTCCAAGACATTCTGAACGTAGTACTGCCTTTGGCAGGCTTCCTAGATGGATAGCAACCCCATAACGAGCTAGGCGTACGAGAAGAGAGGAGACTGCTAGTTTGGATGCCTGACAAAAGCTGACTGCTGTGGCCAGAATGCATATGGCAATAGGAACTCAAACACATTCTGAACGTAGTTAATGCCTTTGGCAGGCTTCTTAGAAGGATAGCAACCCCATAACAAGCTAGGCGTATGAGGAGAGAGGAGACTCTGCTAGTTTGGATGCCTGACAAAAGCTGAGTGCTGTGGCACCCAAATACTCTTCCTGACTCGTCTAGGCCAGAATGCCCATGGCAATGGGAACTCCAAGACATTCTGAACGTAGTTAGGCGTAGGCATCCGCAAAGGATAGCAACCCTCTAACGAGCTAGGCGTACGAGAAGAGAGGAGACTGCTAGTTTGGATGCCTGACAAAAGCTGACTGCTGTGGCTCCAAATGGTCTTCATGACTCGTCTAGGCCAGAATGCCCATGGCAATAGGAACTCAAACACATTCTGAACGTAGTACTGCCTTTGGCAGGCTTCTTAGAAGGATAGCAACCCCATAACGAGCTAGGCGTACGAGAAGAGAGAGGAGACTGCTAGTTTGGATGCCTGACAAAAGCTGACTGCTGTGGCTCCAAATAGTCTTCATGACTCGTCTAGGCCAGAATGCCCATGGCAATAGGAACTCAAACACATTCTGAACGTAGTTAATGCCTTTGGCAGGCTTCTTAGAAGGATAGCAACCCCATAACAAGCTAGGCGTACGAGGAGAGAGGAGACTCTGCTAGTTTGGGTGCCTGACAGAAGCTGACTGCTGTGGCACCCCATTTGTGTCTGTGGAGTTTAATATGCAGAATAATGGAAGTCTGTTATGTGAAATTTTTTGATTTGGATGTGTATAAATTGAAGTCATATTGCATATATGCAAAGATACACTCACACATGAATATATTTCCAATAAATGCATTTTTGGTTGATTTTTCTCTTCACTACAAAATTAAATTATTTTATCTGACAGTTACTGACCACCATAAGCCGTTCCCCTGAGCAAGCTCAGTAATTAAAATTGTTTTAAATGCACATTACGGATTATGACATCCCGTGGAGCTTTTGAGCTTGTGTTTGTGCGTAGATACAAAAAGCATCTGCATGTGCGTGCGCCCCACTCTCCAGTTTCTTATATGATTGCTTTCCGTTTTTATTACTGCATAATATGTGGTCGTCATTTTGTATTAAAATTGTTAATTGGTTTTGTTTTTAATCTGTCAATCAATTAAAAAACAACTGCGATTTAATTAATTAAATCAACAGAGACCGCAATAATCCAACACCAGTAACAATAAACGGATATTTCGACTCCCAACGATGCTCAGTCCTTGCTCCTCGTAGTCAATTTGAGTTCCGAACTGTTTTTCAATTCATCTTCATTCCCTTGCAAATAATAACAATAATAAATATTTTAATGACGTCAATGGCTCGCAGCCCGGCCCAAAAGTGATGCGAGCGACGGGGCGTGGTCGGAATTCAAGTGGCCACTAACAGCTTTGGTAGCGTGGGCACCGCCTAGCGGAGTATCAGCTATTGGATAGGGTACGCCGCTCGGCCAAGGGACTGAAATGGGAAAGAGGGGACAACGCCATTTGAAATTCGAAATTCGTATGCAAATTTTCATACATTTATTTTCCACACTTTGGGCAAACAGCACCGCGGGCTAAAAATGATAAAGCGAGTTCATTTTTTTATTTCGTGGCTCGTTTCGTGCCTTGCACATTTTTCACCCCTCCGGTGCCACCTACTCGTACTCGTGAACTCGCTTTTCTCCACCCACATTCACACTCAGACACCTCAACAGTGACTGACTATGCATTACGGGTTCAGCCCCCACTCCTGCTTTGCTCCGCCTCATTCTGTGCCAATGTAATTATGCAAATTAACTCTTTTCGGGGCCTTTGAACGCCTGCTCAGCGGGTCGCCTCGCCTCCGGACTGCGTTTACCCCAGCTCGGGCAGTTTGATCGCATTAAAATGGAGTTCATTTTCTGTGGGTGTGCGCATGTGTGTGTACCCATTTCAAGTCGTATTTGGTACAATTTTCCTTATGTAAGATGTCCGTTAAATTTTAGTCCAAGCCTGAGCTCTTCTACAAAAATGTGCTTAGATGTTGAATAAAATTTACTTGCTTCTCATTGTTTGTGCGCAGTCATTATAACAATTCCTTCCAAACTATACCAATTTTAGGCGTGCGGGACAAGCATTTAATCTAAGTCATGCATCTAACACAAGTGTATACAAAAATAATAAGGCTAAATCCTGTCGACTGATCGACAGTCCTGTCTGGAATTCTCTGATCGTATTGTAAACTATTGTAAGTTCAGTAAAAGGCACCAACGGCCTTGTCATAGTCAACGACTTCGAGCCACTTTTGAGCCAGAAACACGGCCTAAATAATTTCATCATTATAAATCATGGGCAGCAACGGTTTAATTAATCACCACTGGAGCATAGCAAGCGGCTGCTCACAAACCAAAAAAATAATAATAAATAAATAAAATAATAAACATTGAGCAAATGCGAGTGCGACCGCGACTACGACTGCAAGTGCTCAGCTGGAGATTTGTGAAAAGATGATATTTATGGCAACTTTGACAGCGGCGACATCAATGTCGAATAGACTCATTGTCAGTGCCCCACAGTCATACCTCCGAATGAGTGCCGCACGCGCAGTGGCCACCAGCGGCTAAGCAGTTGCTGGCGTCGCACAGCTGCAACTGCTGCCACGGCTACCGATGCCGGCGGACGAGCAATATTGATGTCGACGCAGGCGACAGTTTTTAATCGTGGCAATAATCATAACTGTGATTTGTATGACTCTGTTGGTATGGTTACAGCCAGCTCCCGCCAATGGAGCCGCCGTATTGCCCATATTGGCGACCAGAGGTGAATTATTAAAGCGTTTTGCAATTTATGCGACGCGTTTGTTCGGCTGCCGTTTGAAGCCGTCATAAGCGAACCGCTTCTGCCTCTTCATGCCTCCGTCTGGTGTTCCACCCAAAGTGAGTGACATGATCGTGGTTGCGGCTTTGGCTGCGGCTGTGGCTGTGGCTGTGGCGGTGATCGTGGTAGTGATTTGTGCAGCGCAACATTGGTGTGCCTAGTTGGTGGCTTACCAAATGAGGAGCTGGGCTTTTTTGTACATCTTAGTTGGGCTCTTTAAGAATTCGTAATTCATCTGGCCCCACATGTTGTGGCGCTACTGCGCTACAGTCGCATTTACATTGCTTATTAATATTTATGAGAGGAAAGAAAAGAGTTCATTATAAGCAACGGGCAGTCAGATAGCCGCATTCAGTGTTCATCATCTTCATTATGAATGACTACTTGATTGAGCCGCTTTTATTTAGAGCGAAGACTGTGGCTGAAGGATACCTTTATGTTCGAAAAAGGACAGTTTATTGTTTATTTATTCATTATCAATAGATGGGTAAATTTCACTAAGTATGACCAAGTAACGACCAAACAGCTCTCCTGCACAACTCTGACAACTGCTTGGGGGATGCCAAATCACAGAGGAACTCAGCCGCATATGCAAAACATTCGAGAAAGACTATAAGACGATTGGTCCCCACTGGTAGTCTGGTCTGCAACTCTTTTGTTGTGCTGGACTTTAGTTAGAGCTGAAATACATTTGTTTATGCTAAAGTCGCCCAATTAGTAAGATTGTTATTTCTTGTAAAGCTCACAGATGCTACGTCGCTGATACCAATGGAGCCGGGAGCCAACAGATCGAATTCAATGGTCGACGGCTATGGCGAACAGTCTTGCATGCACATTTGTTTGTACTTATGCATTCGAAACAATATCAATTGTAATGAATTTTGAATATCGTTGGTCGAGCGTGAGGCATGGCAACTGCACCTCAGTTCCCGATGCGATCCGCGATTCTTAAGGGCCACAGTCGAAAATGTCGCATAATGGAATGTTCTGGTGAAGATGATGACCGATATGAATATAGTTCCCAGGCTCAACCCGGCCTAACAGTTGTCCGCCAGTTGTTTAAAGATACTGCCCGGGCTTAGCATGGTGAACATGGTGATCTTGTCTGCAAAGGCATGTAAATTCCGAAAGCTCATACTACATATAACAACAAATAATAAATAATTATTTGGATAGCAATTGAGGGCATCCGTGAGACAGTGGACTCAAGCTACAATTTTTTTAACATTTCTGTAATTTTAACAAATGTTGCACTTCCTTTAACGCAAAGCCAAAGTCCACCCCCTCTGTTCCCTGACGGCCTTTTCCCCCTAAGACGGTCGTCATGATTGCCGTTTTCTGCTTCTTGCCATCCGTTCCATCCAAATGGCCAATCATGCGCTCATCCGCTCATCCAGTCGCCAGGCCGACGCCAATTTTCCAACACGATCGTTTTATGTGTCATCGTTTGATTTGCCATTATCATCGCCGTCTGGCGCACAATTCGTGTCCATGGGCCGCTCCATGTCAGCTCTCCCCTTTCCCAATTTTGTGACCGGCCATTTTTTACGGCACGGAGCAGTAAAAGCAACACGAAAATTACAATGGTTCACAGCGCGCAAATATCAGTAATAACTGACTTGTAAATACTACAGGGTCGCGGCAGTTAAAGTCGTGGGTAGGAACTGAGTCTGGCGGATCGGTAACCAATCGGATTGACAAATTACGCTAGGCACGAAGTTTTCATTCAGCGATTTAGAAATGTATCTAAATTAAATTTGAGCATTACATATATTATTTTAACAGCGTAATTTACGTTGTACTCTAGCTTTCTTTGCTATGTAATGTAATAACTTTTGTAACTATTTTTAGTTTATGTATGCATACAAATAATTCGATATGTCGAGATTTTATTGGACTGACCGTACTATTTAAATCATTGACCAACCATCATCAGAATTCCAGACAGGTGTGTGAGTAGACAGACTAAGACAAATGTCGAAATTAGCTAACGCAGATGATGCAACTAACTGCAAGAATTTTTAATATAGAGCAAACTTGACGTTTAAATTATGGGAACATAATTTGCTTGGTTTTCTTGTTGGCTGGATGCCGCCTTGCCTGTCTGTATTTCTGCGTGTCCGTCTTTCGAAAATAATTTAAGGCAGAGCCACCTGCAATTTAAGATTTCGTGAGTTCAGCTTTGCTAATAGTGATCTTGTTCGGGATCTCCATATTTGCTGACCAGTTACTGAGCTGAAATAACATGTTTATGCCCATCTTTTCCAAATCCAAAAAAATATTTACTTTAATTTTTATATTATTATTATTTCTCTTTGTTTTACTTAAGAGGCGGTCGAATGGAAGGAGTGTTTATGAATATCTCTGTTTGGATTGCGTTCAGTTTATTTCAGTAAAGCTATTGAAGCCATTTGGTAACCATTCGAACCACTGCCAATTGTAATAAATATACTGTTCATAATAATTCTAATTGCTTTTCAAATAAACAGGGTAACAAGCTTAACAATAAACAATCAATTGTGGGCGCCATCCGTTGCTTATAAGTGCGTATAATTTCAAGGTGGTTGTCCATTTTCAAACGCACTAAGCATTAAAACGCTCTATCAAAACATTTAGAGTAATTACTTGGCCTATCAAAATAGTATTAAAAAGATTTATAAGCTTGTGCCGCTCCACTGAGTTATGAAATAATCACCGATTGGGAACAAGACGGCAATTGGGAATGCTTCTGGACCTAAATCTGATGCTAAAAACGTGGAGACCTCATGCAGCGCACAGCCAGTGTGGATGCAGAGGTTAACTTAAAGGTGTAAATTCCCAGAGGCGCCGGCCAACGCTACCGTGTCCGTGGACCATGGTCGTGTAAGGCCCAAAGGTAAATAAATATTGATGTTGCTGCCGCCAAATCCGGTTCTGTTAGGCCAGTATAGGCACGGTCTTTGTGCCGCCCGCTGTGATAATCACTCGTTTAAATATGTTTTAATCGGTTATTACATTTGTTTGGCGCGGATGTTTGCTACTGGTTGTGCAGTGGGGAAGCTAAATAGCATTCACAAGAGGTAACTAAGCGTGCTAAGATGTTTCATGTAATTAAAACATATTTTGAATGAAATAGATTTAATATGGAAAGAATTGCCGATGCTGGAAATTATTAAGCACAGAGTCCTGCGAACTGTGTGATAATAACCTGTTGTAAAAATATGCAGGGTCAGCGCACTTGCGAATCACACACAGGCCAATCCAAGGATTAATGCAAAAACGTACATAAAATGCATCCGGTTTGCTTATTTGCGTGGGTCTAATGCTGTTCCAAGTTGTCCATTTGTTTCTTGCATGAGTTATGAGCACGGGTAAACGACAATTTCCAGAGTCGGCTGTCGACTCGATGTTGTAGGCTGCTCTTGCTGGCAGAGACTGGCCACTAAATGGCCATCAGCCTAAAATCGAAAAGCCAAGTCCTCTGTGGGGCTGAAACTGCCATATTTTTATGCCATTTTTGCACATGTATGTTGCGCATGCAAAAGTGTCGAAATATTTATGTTCGATGGGAATTAGCAAACAAAAACAACGAAAACTCGTTGTGTTGTCGTTGTCGTGCATTGAACATTGCATGAAATAGGAGAGTTGAGCGCGGGGCAACGTGTTTTATTGAATGAAATGGCGGGCCTGGCGTTGATTCATAAATGTGCAAAGCTGTAGCGCGCCTTCCAGCCAACAGTTTTATGCAAATGCGCGGCCGACCTACGCATGGGCACATTGAATAAGCCAAAGATTTGTTGCCGGAAAGCGAGGTGCAAATGATCAAACCGATTCTCTCCTGCTACCCGAGCAGCGGCCACAGTGTCAGAGACTGAACCTTGAAACTTGGTCCGGCTATCAGATTTCACATGTTAAATTTATGCTGGGCATAAGAATTACAAATCAATGAGATGCATGATTCTACTGCATCTCAGAAAGATGGCCAGAAGCCAGTTTTCTTGGCTAGTGGCATATTCGCATTACTTTCAAAATATATGTACTTTTGTATGCATACATATACATATGAACCATCTAAAAGATAGCGACACAGGATAATCACTTCTAGATAATTAATATAAATAGATTCACATATTGTAGTCTATATATCAATGGATTATTCTGGGATGTGTTGTTTATATTCCGATTCCAGAGGAATGCGCCTTGTTCCATTCTGTTCCGCTGTGGCTTTGGTAGCTTAGGTCTCAGCCAGTCAAAATTGTAGAGTATACTATTTTTATTGATTTTTGTGAGTTCATAATGAACGCATATGCTAGAGCGATGCTGCGATGTAGCGGCATCGCCTTCGTTTGGGATACTGGTGGCTGGCGACTGGTGTCTGTTCGTCTGGGCGCGTTTGACTAGTTAGTTGGGCACGAAAAACAAAAGGAAGCCATAAATTAGCTCTATGAATCAAAGAGATATCTGATTTCTGCCCACTGATAAAATATTTATATTCTCATTCCTCGAGAGGCAGAACTGTATTGTCAGTTCTGGTTCCAAAATCCCACATTTTAATAGGGTCGCATTTTTCTCCTCAATATTCGATCTTTTGGTTTCTCTCTTAACGCAGACATTTGGTCTCTGGGATACACATTGATCTCTAACTTGAGAGGCCACAGATGATATCATGTCATAAATTTCTGAGCAGGCTTATTAGTTGGAAATCGTTTATATACAAGCTAATAATCTTCAAATTTTTGGGATAACCCCTAGATGTTGTTAGGCAGTAAAAAAGATTTCGAGTGTCGTCTATGTTTAAGTATTTCATGTTCATTTTTTAGAATTCCTCTAAACAAGTTTAACATTTATATATTAAATAAATGAACAAACTTTGAAATATATGAAATAAATAAATAAATTGAGTATGTTATTATTGAGTTTTGATGGTTAGACAAATTTTATGTATCATTTAGATTGCAATAGGCATCACAGCCTAATGACTTTGGGTCGAAAGCGGATTGAACATATATGGCAGTAAGTGCCAGGACATATTACAAGGTTGTGTTTCACCCCCAAAAAGCCGCAATGGGTCCAATTAATAGCGAATATGCCGAGAAACTCGAAAACGTAAGCTGCAATCCATTTTTACACATAAATCCAATTAGGATTTGCTCGAATACTTGGCATTTGGATTCCAATGTCTGGGTAGAACAAGATAACGTTTCATCCCCTGCCACTCCGATAACCAGCAAAAGTGAAAGACATGTGAGCAAATCAAAGCACATTGTAGATATGTCCGGCACGTAAAACAAAAGTAAAAGTAAATCACTCAGCGCGATTTTCGCTAATAACAAAAATGATTTGCCCAACCGCCCACCCAACTCTCGCCGCAAATACTCCTGGGAGGCATTATATATGTGTATGTGAAATGCCTCATGGCTGCCGATACCCGATAGAAAGCAACAGTGATAGTATCGGCAGCTACTGATGCTGGTGCTGCAGAGACTTGCCCTCTGTTGAACTCAATCAAAAATCGATTTGTTCAACTGAATAGGTTGGTGCTAGGGCTCTTATCGGGAATGGGGGCATGTTGTACATCAAATGGAATTTATGAGATAAATTGCCAAACAGATTTGCCTGCTTATGACGGCCAATTGACCATGCTTCTGCGCAGTCCTGTTTGAAAGAGAATTATTAATAGTGAATGCACGCCATCGAACAGGATGTGTTCGTTATAAGTTTAATGCTTTAATACTACGCGGACTGCCCTTTGCTACTCCGCTGGTGTGTAGTTGGCGCGGCCTGCTTGGCCTAACACAAAAAGAACTTGTCAACTGTCAAATTCTGATGCAGAGCCATTAAGAAGGAGAAACCCATATAAGTATAACTGCCTACACACTGGGTACCCGGCACAAGTTGCGGGGTACCGGGTCCAAAAAAATATTGTCATCATAAAGCGGTGCAAAGAAGCCGTTAAATATTATTAAGGGGGCCATTTAAATTCATTAATGAGCCATACTCATTTCGACCATCAAGCAGCACTAACAACAATCACAACAACAATAACAAAAGCAAGCGGCTTAAATTTACATATGGAAGATGTTTTCGTATTTACCTGAGTGTCGGTTTACGAGCGCTCCACTCGTCATTCAGTCCCAATGAAGCTCGACCCATGTCCCAAATGCAGCACGAAAATGAACAACGACCAAGCTGAGGTGCCGATCTGCTGTCTGGACGTTCGACCTAAACACATCCTCGTTAAAACAAATGAGAGAGACTCGCAATACAAAAAGGCGATGAGCGAAATGCGAAATTAAATTAAGAAAACGAAAGCCCACGTTGACAATTTTCATATCTGTAGCCCCTCCGAATATTGGCGAATATTGCTTAAAAACGTCAATAATTCATTTGTTATGCCTGCACATTGAATGTCCGCGACACGAGATATCTTCTCAGTTTGCACAGAAACAACAAGGCAGACTCCGACAGGTCCAGCATCTGTTACCTATGCTTTAGGTCGCTCTTCGACGATGCGTGCTGGATTCGGAGTGGAGATTTGCGCGCGGCGCTCATGCAAATTAAGATGATTCCTTCACGAGCCAGAAACGAACGGATCGTATGAATTTCCATGGGTAGCCCATGCAATGGATAATATTCTATGGATTCTAGACAATGCTTAGGTTCTGAACAAACCATTTCATGTTGCTGTCACATTGGCGTCGAGTTCATC
>JABVZX010000362.1:5258144-5273465 GCA_020883565.1 Drosophila pachea
ATTCGTTCGATTTATTTAATTGCATTTTAATTTATTTGAATTATTTTTGTTGGCATTAATCGATTCCCGGGAATTTCAATTATAATGCAACTCAAAAAAGACCTGAAGAATTTATTCAATAGTAGAATCGGAAAACAATTATAAGAAATCATTTTATAGTCGCTTTTAAGAACTACAAAACAACAATGTAACGCAAAATTGAAAACACATATATAGGAACACCACAAGTGGTGAGTCTTTCTTTAGTACTATGTTATATATTTGCTCATAGAAATATATGTATAGTTGTTGCGAAGCGCCAAAGTTTTTCGTAAAATTTCTACGTTTTAAATATTTTCATTACATTTTAAGTTTCGCATTTAACTTTACTGTGCTGAGGTAACAAATTTACCAAGAGCCTTTCGCTTCAAATCCTTAAGCCATAAATAAGAAATTTTTATCTGAAACATTCGCAAGCGGCAAAGTTTTGGACGCTGTTCGCTCGGGCGCAGAGTTAAAATAAAAATGATGGAAATAAAATACGTAAAGTACGAGGAGTTCATCCGGATCGAGTGCAGAAAACTTTTCAGTCACGAAGCGAGCTCATGTCCTTGTTTGTATTAGGCGTACGTGTGCCAATGAATTCGGCACAGGCTGACACAGCCTCGAGACGAAACTTGCGCTGTCTATCAGCTGGGGGCTTATTGCTTATCTACCAGGATGAACGTCTGCCGGCTTCCTCTTTGGCCCTTGGTCAGCGACTTATGAAATACTTACTAACGGCTTTATTTGACCAGCTCGCCACTGGACTGCTGATGAGGATAAGAGCTGCTGGAGCTAGACGGACAACAAGGAACACTTTGAAAATATTTACCGTGCAAACAGGCAAACAGGCCCTCCTTCCAATCGTGGATGGATTGATGCACCCTATCGAGTGTGCTGTGTTCATATTTTATTTATGTTTACGGAGAAAAATCAATTCCAATCGAAACCGTTTGGTCTGTGCTGGAGCATATGAAAAATCCTTTTATGCGTGGCCATTGCAGTATTCGCCAAATGAAAATCAATTTTTAAGCTTTTGCAATAATGCCCGAAATGGCAGCCAGTCGTGTTTATCCCTGAGTACATTTATTTGCGAAAATATGGCTAGTACGTGACACCAAGGCTGCTCTACCTAGTCCTTCTGAAGAAATATTGATTTAAAATTCAATTTTAACGTCAATGTTTCCCCTTTGCGGTTTGCCTTCAAAAGACCATATATATATTATATACATAATATATGAAGTTCCCAAAAATTATTCCACATCAATAATAAATCTGAGGATTCATGCGTCATTACCGAGAACTCTTCTAGGTTTTAGGCTAAGTGATTTCATGTTATGGAAAGAACACCAATGTTTGCGATTTATTTGGGGAAACATTAAAATAAGAGAGAATAATACCATGCAAGTAATGGGAACACAAATATAGACGCATACGAATCTATCTGTATTCATATGCCACTTTTAGGAGAAGGTGGTCTACTCCTTGTACTTTCCGTAATAGCAAAAAGAATCCACATTCAAATATCGAATAATATCAATTAAAAGCAAAGTTCAAACACTCCGTAGAGCTGACAGACTTACAGAGATCTTTGGTCTCATTAAATAGAGTTCAATAACCCAAGCTGAAGACATTAAGTATTCATCGAACGGGTGCGAGTCCCCGAACGGGTACGAGCAGGAGAAATACTGGAGCTAAGGGCCCATCAAAACCAAGCCAAATCAAACCATCAAATTGTCGGTAATAGTTTCGGGTTGTAAAACTCACACGAACAATAAGTTAATCAATCTTAAATTTTAATTACAAAGTAACAACTTCCTTTAGCAATTTCAGGCGCGATGAACTCGACGTTGCGGAGTTTTGTTTAATGGGTACTTGCCTGGCTTGCTGGCGGCACAATTTACATAAAAATGCAGATGCAGCTCAAGGTGTGGGCCATATGAAAGAGTATCTACAAGATACATACTTTTATATAAGCCGATGTTCAGGTACAACTCGCCCGTTGCTGCCACAGTGCCACGCACATATTTTATGTAATTTGTCTTTGTTTCATGTAATAAAATTGTGAAATGCCGCGCAAATGGAAGAGATAGAGGAAGAGGAAGACAGGCCCAAGCAGCCAACGGCTGCAGCTGTACAGACAGAAAGCAACTCGAATGCTCACTGTGCTAAGTCACCCTTCTATTTCAAAACTTAAGCCAAGTGCAAGAAACAAATGAAAAATGGAACTTGCACAATGGCGGTGAACGAGTTGATAATTTATTTGTATTTTATGCGGTTCTCTTCTGCGCAGGCGTCACAGTTAACGCCTCCAGAAGAGGTCAGTTGCCCTTCGGGCATATGCATGTCGACAATCGTGTCTGCATCTTTGTAATCCTTTCTTGACTGCGCAGGTGACAGCCGCTGGCCATATGAATCGATTAACAGTCGTGCCAATTCAATGCCTGGTATACCCAAATGCAGGTCATCCATGAGTATTCATATAGTTACATAAGATCGCACGCTTCACGCTTCGCTCTCTTCTAGGTTTAATGATTTAAACAAGTTCATTATTATGTGTCACGTGTCTCGATTTTAAATTAAATCGTAGCACAGAAAATAGTTGAAGCCTATATACACACTTAAATATTTTTCTAGCCGTATTTTAACCCAACAAACTACGGAGCAGAAAAGGCATCAAACAGTTTTTGTCTGAATTGTTTGCGGAAGGCCTTATTCAATTTTAATTGGTATAATTTTTGCTCAGTGTACATTTCACAGTGAAGCCCAAAAACCAAAATACTTGGCGGCCGAGGCGCGTACTCACCCTCATCTGGCGGGTCGCTTCTGAAATATTTTTGGTCAAACTTTATCGCGACTAACGCGAAGACGGGAGAGGAAATCTTTGTCAACTCGCGCCCTAAAGCCAGCCACGCCGATTTTAACTCCTCTTACCAGTGTTTCCCCACTAAAAGGTGCAGCCGCAACCCTTTTCCAGCGGCAACTCCCCTGAGGGAGTATGTACGTGCGCTGGATGTAGAGGGGGCCCGTGCGGCTTGCTCTGTGGCCAGAATTTTGATGGAGTCTGAGCACGGCTTTTCGCTGTCGAAGGATGTTGTGGCAAAATCTGCGTAAACTGTGCTTGTTCGTCTGTATATACAGTACATACTCATATCTCTGACTATTTATATTTGCTTTTCGGAGTGAATATATATGTGCGTGTGCTTGGAGGGTTCAGTTCGCCGTTTACTTCATGTCTTATTTGCTTATGAAATAAGATATTCCAAGTCTGTGGTTAGGGCTCACTCTTGTATAGAATCTGCGTTTCAGTCTCTTTTCCAGTTCCCTTGCCATTTGTCACGATTTATGTGAATATATAGCAGGTCGAGATGTTTTCAATTCGATTTTATTTCCTGTTTATGAGATGGCCTGACGTTTTTATGCACTTTTCTGCTTTATGAGCATAGGAAAAAGGGTTGGTGAGACGGCGATAAGCTATTCTCCGACTTGAGCAATTTGCAGAAGGTTTCCTTTTCAATCGAACATTCGCATGCGTTGGCCCTTCCGTCAAAGACTGAACTGAGTAAGAGAACTTTGTTCTCGTCTGTCTAATGGCATTAAATAAATATGCAACTAACGGTCTATTTTGATCTTATTTCATATTGAAGTAACTCTGTGTAAACTCAATGCCCAATGCTAACATAAGACTCTATTGCCAGCAATTAAAATAACACACCATTGTTGCTGACTGTAAAACCGACACAATAGCCAATTGTTTAAATGGAGCCATCAATACTTGCTGACGCGTCTGGCGCGTGACAATCGCGTGCCCCTAACGATGATCTCCGCTCTGAGATCCCTGTATGCAGTGTAGGTGCCCGGCCCGTCTAATCAATTGGCACAAAGGGAACACCTTGTGGGACTGACTGGAGTGCCACGACCGTCCAGCTGGCTGCTGATGACTTTGACAGGATTTGGGCGTCAAAGCAGCGACCAATAAAAATGTGGAAAGCAAAATGAAAAACTATGAACGCTCTAAATGAAGCGCTTCGAACTGGACCCATGAATTGCCGGATTGAACCCTTCGCTGACCGCCTGCTGCTACTGTTACTATAGCCGTTGCTGTTGCTGTAGGTGTTGGTTTTGTTCCCTAGCCTTAACACCTAGCACACTCTAAAGGGAATTTGACACACGCACTGGATATGTGTGTATTGTCTGGCCTGTTACAAATTGTTGTGGGCGTTACAAATCCGCTTACGGCTCGACCACGACTTCTCATTCCCCATAGCTACACATATAAACACACACACACATGCATAGAAGTATTCGCAGGCACACTCCACAGACACAATTCCAATTTTAACAAAACTAGAAAGCATCGAATTTCATCTTCCATTCGAATTTTTGAGCGTTAAATCGCCAAAATCATTCGTTAATTTTGACGGTTTTCTTTGTTATACGCATGATGCTGCTAAGGGTGGACACTTGGCCGCTGACCAAAGGTCAGCTGACCCCTGATAGCTGACCCGCAGACAGACGGCGTTTCACCATGCCGAAGCAAACCCATGTGGGTGGATGTGCTTCTGCTGATTGCAATTGTCCATTGGTCGAGATTAAAAATTTATTTCGAAATTAGCGCAATTGTTGGCATTGCTCCCTTTTGCTTTACACATTCGAGTTAAAATTGAACTAAAGAAGAGAAAAACACAATACAATATAAAATACACATTAAATGGATGTCCGTTACTGCCAGTCCATTTTGGCCATTCCAAATGATTGAAAATATTTCTTGATTATTTTCTCCGAATTCGCGTGACACACACAGCCCATCGTAGAGATATTAAAAGAATGTGTTTTGTTTTCAAATTGATTTCATAGTTCCATTTTTAATTAAAGTCGATATGGGGGTGTTACAGAGCTTGGTGACCATGGTCTTTGGTCAAGCGGTTTTTGTTCAATATATATAAAACTTAAATACTTAAAGTTTCGATCAAATTTGAGGAAATCAGAGAAAAGTGCTAGGGCAGCTCTTGTATATATAATTATTATTATTATTATTTATTTATTTTATTTTTTTCTTTTGTTTAAGAAACCAACCCTAATAATTATTTAAGAAGTGTCCTCCATTTGTGATCAGCTTTAACCCTCCGACAAACGAATAGTAGATTTTAGTTGTGAAAAACGCCACCGGACATATCAATCAAGCGATAAGAAATTGGACCCAGCTGAAAGTGTAGCTGAGTGTGGGACGGTCCATTTTGGTCAAACAATAGCGTGGTAATGGCTACTTTAAATTGACACCGTGCCGCAACGCAAACGGCCGTAGGTATATTGCCGTCCACGCGGGCACCACCCGCCGTGACCGGTTGGATTAGACTGGAACCACCATGGAGCATGTGATAAATGTAGGAGCACGGCGGGTGAACTGCGTATAGAGTTGTCAGTCGGCAGAACTAAATAGATATCAAAATTGTTCAATTGTCAGACTATTTCGCTGCTGATAAAAATTCGCTTGAAAACAGAAAAATATATTCCAAGAGCAATTCGCTCGACAGCCCATCTAGTGTTTTATGAATCAATTACGGGCAATAGAAAAATCACTAAAAGGTGTTGCATATTAATTTCAGGCACACGCGTACAGGTGGTGCTTAAATTGCCAATTGATTTTTGCGGTTTTTAACAAAAATGTTGTACAAATTGTGCACACTTTTTCCCGTTCACTTTGTATCAACTACGGGGCAGATACAACTGCCACGCCCATTTCAACACCATATCTGCACACATGAACTAGAGCTGTTGTTGTTGTCCGCTCTTGTTGTAGTCAGGTGTAGCTAGTTTTACTCTGTTAAATGTTTATTTTGCATTAAACGGTTTGTTTTGCTAACCAAAGTGTTGATTTTATGGGCGACCGCTGTTTTTTGTGCCGCGCCACTTCAATATCATAGTCGAGTTCGTACAGTGACGTGAATGGGATCATTTTGTGTTTAAAAGATACACTTTATGAAAATAGCAGCTACATGTCACCAAAAAAGAAAAGAAAAATGAAAAAAAAAAGAACGATCGGAGCCCATAAGTTTTTCAACTCAAAGACAACTCTAATCAGTAATATGGAAATGTATGCTCAAGATCTATAATAAACACAGAATGGATACAAAGAGCACAATGTAGAGTAATAGCTCACTTACACCAAATGTTAATGTCGAAACATAAAAAGCTTCATTACACAACACTAAAAAAGCCGTACTGAAGAAAAGCAAAACTAAAGCGGAATAATATAAAAACTTAATTTAAATTCAAAAGCAAATGCCCACCACAAATGGTGCGTGCTTATCACCGATGACGCTCTGAGCCTGATGAGTTCGATAAAGCAGCTACAAAAATAAATTAAAAATACATTTTTAAGGTAAATGTAGCACTTTAAAGGCAGCTTGAGAAAATCACATAGTAAATATAAAAACACAATTAAATAAGTGCATAGAAAATAAGTTCGAATAAAACACACAAACGCACGCACACACAACAAAGTGGAATAAAAAACAGAAATTAAAATAAAACCAAGAAATTTCAAACACTCGACGTGAAAGGGTAGAGCACGATTGACCAACACCGTCGCCGACTTCCCTTTCATGGCGAACCTCCCTTTCTCATTGCCTTTAAATGAAAAAAAAAGTCTGTCAAAAGACAGTACTTTAAATAGGTTGAGAAGAGGTCGGGCCATGAATATAAATCTGGAAGCCTTGACTGCGAGCCTATTTCTGAATATTTATTAAGAACGTATTAATAAGCATAGTCATTTTGGAATCATATCATTCGGCTCTTATTTAACCAATAAAGGTTTGTAAAACAGTTCTATTTTGCGAAAACAGACTAATCTATAGGTTTCACAGAAAATTTTGGCCATTTTTTGCTTCTTGGTATATATTTTAAGCCAAATCAATTGATTCAACACATTTTCAAAATATTAAAAAATATATGTGGATTAAAGTATAAAGTATACTTATGTATTCAAATGAAAAACTTCGAACTCTACCACTTTAGTAATGAGTTGACCCGATCTATTCTCCTCCTGCGCGTCAGCTATACGACTGCCGTGGACGTGCCTGGCATATATCAATCAGTAGCCGGGTGTGAGACACGTTTTGCGGAAACAACTGGTATGCCAGCAACTGTGTCCAAATATTTGGAGCACAGCTCGAATAGTCTCATAATTGGAGCACCCGTCAGATAGTTGACTGAACTCGGCGCATGGTGAATGGCAGCCACGTAAATTTTCACCCAACTTCTGCTGTAGCTCTCAGAGATAAAATTTAAAAAGATACTACATTTCCTCTATGAAAAATACTTTCGGTTTACCATTAATCCACAGTCATGATCCAGACCGACAGATCATTACACACGCGCGCGCGACATCTCCCAAAAATTGACTATGGAAATTTATTAATAAAAACTTGAAAAAAAAAAAATGAAACAAAGAATAAACAAAGCCAAAGTGGATGTGGAGCGATGCACGGTACACGTGTCCGTACATAACACATGCACCACCCCACATGCGAAGAATTCCATAATAGTTGCCTAGGCCAGGGAAGCGGCACTCACAGTTGTTCCGTTGCCGTAATTTATGGCAGCCCTACCAAATGACATGCTAACTAATAGTGGCTTCATAATTTATACATACATCTTCGGATACTCAACTGGGTAATTTATGTCTCGACAAAGCCTGCCGGCTCACCCCGTAAAATACACGATCAATACGCCGACAGAGGTCACAACACCCGTCAAATAGTAGGCTAATAGCCGCCTGACCCGAGCAGAGAATAAGTATTTTTATATCAAACGCGATCGACTACCTGAGAATTTATAAGTGCAATTTATTTAATATCAGTATTGTCGAGGAAATATTTGTTGATGAAAGCTGGTAGAAAATGATGGTAGTCGAAAACTTCACTAATTACGTGAATCCGTAAAGGCACGTCCGTTACCAGTTGCCATATCCGCTTTGAGTATTCTGGCACATACTACCATTGTACAATCCTGTAGAGCCAGTGAGTAATACAATAGAAACTTAAGGTTTGCTGATCTTAACTAAACTTACCGTTGCGATTCATGCCACCCGAGTAACTGCCATAATTTCCGTTCATGCCATTCATTCCCATTTGTCCCATCCCGGATGCTCCGGATTTGTGGACATCACCGTAACCTACTGCCATTGGATTATAGCCGCCGAAGGGAGCTGACTGAGTCGAATGAGGCACTGCGTGCTGATAGCTGTGGTTGGCCTGGTTTGAGTGCATCCACTGCTGCCCACCGCCGTAACCACCATAGTGATTCATCTGCCGCTACAAAGGCATGATTTGCAAGATTGTCTTCAGCATTGATTTTACATCATTACCTGTGGATAACCAGACATTCCTTGACCTGCACCTCGCTCGTGGTTGTTTTGGCCTCCACCCCCGACGTATCCCCAGTTAAATTCTACACCATTATTTCCATAATCCATACCGATTGCTTTCTCGACCAAACCGCACTTTTAGTAAAATTTGTTTTTATTTTGGAATTTGTATAATTTTCCAATAATCTAGATGATTTCCATGAGAGAGTTTAGAGCCGAATGAAATATGTGGTGGATTTCATCGACAGCTCCCAAAATGTGATGAAATAACATTTTTTGGAACGGCCTACTTTATTTGAAAGTAGTTATGAATCGTGGCCTGCATGAAATACACCTCTTACCTAACTAGCCAGCCATCTCACTAGAAGTCTTCAAAACACTGTATCATGGAAAGAAATTCAGCATCCTGCTGGGAAGTTGAGCGCACGCGGCAGAAAAATGACCTCATAAATCAAAATATTTCGTTGTGTACTTCATAAAAATATAATTGCTGCACATTCATAACGTTAATCGCCCTGCATAACGGACAATGCCAGTTGTCCTTGTATTTTGAAGTGAGGCTAAAGACTACTTGCGTATGCCTACCTGTCGCCAAGGTAGGTTGTTTGTTTTTTATGGTTTCAATATTTAAACAGTTCTAGGTAAAGATTTCGCATGCACTGGAATGCTTCTTATGGAACTATTTAAATTGCTAAAAATATATTCAATGTGATAAATAAATTAGCGTATGTGCTTTAACCGCTGGAAATATTTTAAAAGAAAAACCTATATATGGATCGTAAAGCAGAACATTTCATAAATTTTCATTTATGGTGCCACTTCCGTGTCATTGCCAGTTGGGGAAGTCTCCACGTCCTTCGCACGCAAAGGTATTGTTCACATTTCTATTTAAATGGCCATTTTCTGTATTTTTAGTTTTTTTGGGGTCTCTTCGCTCTATGAAGAGATACTCGGACTAGTGGATAAGCTCAGCAAGACAGAACAGCATGAAAAATAAGGCCCATTGGAATTGCTGACAATTAACACCTACTAGTTTCCCAAAAAGTATACGCAGCTTTCTGACTATAATGGTCGGGGGCGTGTTTTCAGTGTTTTCAAACATTTTGATTTATCAACTCTTTTTAAATTCCAAGCATGAACCATCTTTCACAGCCCAAGCACCACAGCTCTCAACTCATCAAAGTCATTTGCTTTAACTCGAACATTCGAATGGATACACTGCAAACAACTTAACTCTTTAACCCCGCCAACAATCGTTTTGACCCCAAAGCTGAACCGAATGCATTCGTCTTAAGCAGAAACATGGCTGGGCCTATCAAAAAATTGTTTATGAAAATAAACATTTTCAAAACGATTTATCATCGGCATTGGTTGGCACGTGGGGGAACCGTATTGCCCCTTCCATACTCTTTCGACATACCCCTTCCACTTCACGCGCAGCCCTCTCTATGACTGCAGCTTGCTACTAATGTTGATGATGATCTCCATGGCCCAGTGGCAGCAGCAGACATCATATGGCAGCCAACAATTAGGCAGAATGCCTTCCATTTTCACTCTGAAGAATTTGAAACGGGCTCCACAAGGGGGAAAGTGTTAAATGCCGGCCAATTAGTGCCATCTGATCAACGCTCTATTGAGATCGTTTTCCTAATTGGTTGAAATATGAATAAGTATTCAATTTTATCAGCTTAATAAATTGTAATAATCACGTAGTAGGAGGAGTTTCCATTCAGCTTAATGCATGTGGATGACTAAAAATATATTTTCAAAATGTTGTATAATAATATGACAAATATTAAATTTTGAATACTATAAAGCTGATTTAATTGAATCTATTTGGTAAAAGTTACCGAAAAACGCAGTTTTCTGTTTGCGTTCTCAGGCATTGTTTGGGGTTCACTAAAGCGTGGATGTGGTATCATTAGAGGGGTATTTAAAATAGGAAATCGCGCAACCCGGACATTGTAGGCATATTGGGAATAGTTCCGGAGAATGGGTGGGCGGCATCGTGGCCGATGTCCCATAATATAGACACTATGGTCATCTGTCAGTGTGGCGATTTAGTGCCAAAGGTTATTGTATCGGTTTATGGCCAAATCGGCTGTTTTAAAGTAGAATGGGCAATATTTCAATTTTTAAATGTGTGCAAAAGTGACAGAAAGCTATTAGGCTGGTTGAATATCTGTGCCGAATGATGGGAGAGGGTCGACGAGAGAGATATGTTACAAATACAAATACGATACAATTTAAACTGCTGACCTTTGTGAACTGCAGTTCTCGTTGCATTAGTTGGGGTGTTGCAGAGGTCCAAGGTCTCTCCACCTAGGCACCACATGCATAGTCCTGTCATTCCGTTTATTGTTATTGTTATTATTGCAGAGTTTTCCCTGCAACTGTCAAACGGAACTATTTGGGCTTATGTTCGCACAGCCGCTGCCGCTGCTGTTGGTGTACTTCTATGGTCAATTGGGGGTGGGCTGAACGCTGGCACGCGCCGCCAGCAGTGTTGCCGCCTTTACTTTAAGCTAATGATCAGGCCAGTCCGAACGGAAGCCCGTTTCAAGTGGCTCGGGAAACAGGGTGCTAGTGAGGCAAAATGACACCCGCACGAGAACAAACCTGAGAGGAGATGAGCCACATGGATAGTCGAATATTCATCCCTCGGCTTGACGGCTACACGATGTCCACGTTTTTGTTGTTGTTGATGGCTCATGACACCCAGCAAAAACCAATAAATGGTATCAAATTTATCGCTTCTGATTCAAAACTTCTTTTGTTTGTCCGAGGTCTAGCATACACAGAGCATAAAATAAACAGCAACATCTATATATACATCTATACACATATAGTACGTGTTTCAAACATTTAAATTTTGGTTTCAATTAACCTTTTTAAAAGCATACGGAATAACTCCTCGATAATAATTAATTAATTTTAAAGCATGACCTCAGAATATAAGTCAATAAATAGGTTTCTATTGAAATTTCATTTCATACCACCAGTATTTACTAACAATTCCTTATAAAAAGACGGTTAGTCATTTCGTATATAGGGGAGTATATCCTGCAGCCGCGTTTTCCCCTTCCCCTGTCCCCCTGCCCCTTCCTTGAGTTATACCTTCAACTGTCAACGCATCGTCAATTCTATTTTTATATTTTATTTTCATTTATGTTGTTTTTCTTTTTGGTCTGTTTTGGAAGTGGTTTGGCTTCCGCTTCGCTTCGTTTGTTTAATATCCGAGTGTAATATTTCAGTTTTTTGTCTCCTTGTTGATCGGCAATCGCTATTCTTGAGGAGCATCTGTTGTTATGCTTGTGTTGACAATTTGTTGTTTTTTGTGTGGTACCGCTAAATAGCTACAAATTTATGAGCGTAAATAGTGTCGTAAATCAATTTTTAATGCATTTCCATTAATTCTTTCTTGGGTAATGTCAACAGCAAATTGATGACACCATCTTTGTGGGGGAGGTAGTGAGACTTGCCTAGTGGGCCTCGCCTATTTACTTACAAACTTGGCAAGCAGAACCTGGTACATAGACACCAGGCCGAATGTAAAAACTTTAGCATGAAACAATTTGACCATTGCAAAAGCTCAGTTCCATGATATATAACAAATATATATATTTATAGGTAAGATACATAAAATTCAAATAAACAAGGGTTCAGAAATGTTTTCAAATTGCATATGTTGTATTATTTTATGTGAATTGGGTTTCTTCTTTATCCCTTGCTCTTTCTTTCCTCTCTCTTTCTTTCTTTCTTTTTCTATACGCCTATCTTCCCGCTTTTTCTTCTCCCTCTCTCTCTCTCTCTTTCTCTCTCTCTCTCTCAAAACTATTTAAAGCTTGTAACTTAATCGCATTTGCATCAACAGCACCTTTGTTTGTGCTTTGAATTTAGTCGTTGGCTTATTTCACTACATTTTTAAATTCTCTTTTATATCGAATTTAATGCAAGGCATAGAAAGATTGTTATATATAAGAGTAGATTCAGTACACAATAGACTATAATGTACAGTGTTTTCATTTTAATAGAGCACTTCCCTTCCAATGACCATGCATGCGAAGCCCCACTGATGCAATCCGAGGCGGTTAAATTGTATACATTCGCTTTTGTTGCTATCGATATTGTTGCGGTCGTTTTCCAATATTTTCTTCTTTTTTCTGTTTGCAATTCTGTTTTTTATTTTTAGCTCCTTGACGATATCAAATAACCGCATTTGGCCGACTAATTGGATTTGCGTTTACTGCAACGCCAACAAAAGGAAGCAAACATGTAAATATATTCAATTAATATAGAAAAGCCTGAATTAAAGCCACATAGACGGCGTATTGGCAAAATATTTTAAAAAGATATCTAACATTGTCTAGTAAGAAATTATATTAATAAAAGCTAGGTTGAAGAATGCTTATTAATCAGACTTCCTTGCTTCTCAAAGCCACCGTATTTCAAAATCGAATAGAATTTAGAGTTTAATTAAAAAATTGAACTGGAACTGCCAATAAAATGTTTGTTAACCAACATGACCACATCTGTTAATGTCTGCAAAAAGGGAGCGCCGATGTCGACGTCAATGCTGAGGTCGATAACGACGTTGACTGTGCGCAGTGAAGCTAGAGCCGTATCCGTCGCAGTAACCGTAACAGGGTCTGTGTTCGGAACCGTCTTACTGTTCGTGGAACGTATAGAAACACATATTTTTTCCATCCCTAGCTGCCTGCTTTATCAAATTTTGATAAAAGCACGCCAATAAATTACATGTATAAATTCAGTAAATGAATTTTATTTTTATTGTTTCAAGCCCGTCAGATGACCCCTTGTAGGCTGTCTGTGGACGAGGCATATTAAAAAACCATCAGCGTGTCAATATGTAATTTGTGTCGTCAATTCGACCAACAATGTTAGCGAGCAACTCTGAAGCAAATAGAATATAAATTAAATATCAATAAAGAGTGGTCGATCTCAGAACCCTACGCAGAACTCAAACTCAATACATGGCTAAAACGCACATGGCGCAACCTTCATCGTATTGACTGTTACTGTACAGATGAAGATCAGAAGAAATTCCGTAGATTATTTGTACCCAAAGGCTGGCAACTTTACGGTGTGTGCGTGTGTTGACAAATTTTCCTCTCTACTGCACCGCTATGAAATGCACAGTGGAAACAATGGTATACAGTAGCCAGGCCAAACAATTGGGAGCACTCAGGGAAATGTTACCTAAGAAGAGCCTGGGATCTCTTCCTTGCGATCCCTGACGGCAACAGCCACAGCCGCAGCGGCAGCCTTAGGCTCAGCTCAAATCGTGTGCAATCAACCGCAATATCTTAAACAAAGCAAATGTAAGACATAAAGTCTGGATCTGACGGATGAGTTGTTTGTGCAACGTAATGAAATTGCCGATGTGAGTGAGCGGTTGTGTGTGAGTATTTGCTAAGGATCAGCAAGGATCGCTGGCAGGAATTTGTCAACTGGCGTTTTGTTTGGTTCGAGTTCATTAAGCCGGTCGCAGTGTGCCTGTCCCTCCATTAAATACCAATATATCCTTGTCGTCGCTTTCTTTTGATGATTGTGAAATTATTAAGGATTTATTATTATTATTATATTAAGAGCACAGCATGTGAGCCTGCGACTCACAATGGTAGAATCAACAGTCCTTCACAATGACAACGAGGACGAGGATCATTAGAGATTTGTTTCTCAGTGATGGAATATTATTTTACATATCAATTAAATCATTGTTCTCTCAAGGCATTCATCTAATTTAATTTCCTTTCTTTTTCCTCGAAATTGTCCCTCTTTTGATTCTTTCCGTTGTCGTCATAGTAAATATCAATCCGCTGTGCATCAATAGCATCCCCAAAAACTGCATTACGCATTTATCAGCATATTTTCATACAAAAAATATTGAGTGGTTTGCTCGAGAACTATGGAAATCTGATACTTTGTATTTAAAGTTTATGCTGTTTTGCGGGAAAATAATTATGTATAGCAAAGTTCAACATTGATGTCATCCGCTCGATTTACCGTCGTTTCAGGATATATGACATTTCTTTTCACATATGTATGTATATGTGGAGTTTCGTTGAGCATGTGAATAATAGGTCGATGAGCTTGCAAAGAATACGTTCGCGGCGTCCACAAATGGAGCCTTTTATAGACACTTAACAATAACTTATTGCATTGAGCTTTTTACTCGTTGTTCGCATTTGAGCCGAATTTTTATTTTTTTATGTTTTATTCTTCCCGCACTTGGTGCATGCCGTCAATGAAGAAAAATATTTAGCGCGTGTCTTGAGATGCTTCTATACATATGAACATACTTTTGCGTATGCGCGGCTCTCAATTGACTATCCATCTGTTTTCTCTCTCCTCTATAACTTTTAATATCAAGAAACATGAATATTCTGAAGCATAGAGCGAATAATACATATATTTTGCCATTTGATTTCCTCATATATTAAATTATTCCAAGTAAAGAGGTATATTGTGACAAGAAGGCTTTGTCAAACCACTGTAATGCACATGAGCACTGAATTATAAATTAGTTTCTTTTTTGCGCTTCTGCAAATAATGTTGTTGGATAACTCATTCTTTTTACACTTTACGTAACTTTTTGTAATAACTCGTAGTAATTTTAGTAATGATATAGAAAACGGTTTACATTTATCTCGTTAACCAATTTTTTATTTTTATTTCATTGTAAAGATTTTTTGCACGGACTTCATGTGTGTACCGCGTATTTACTGATCTCTGCCTGTATGGTAATTTGTCTACATGTTTGTTCGCGAGAGAGAGAGAGAGAGAGAGAGAGAGAGAGAGAGAGAGAGAAAGAGTGCCAAACGAATATTTTAAAGCAAGGCGAAAAACAGAAAACAGAAACTAAGAAAGGCGAAGCCCTTACTCAGTCAGTACAAGATCAAACGTGCGCG
>JABVZX010000362.1:5283287-5300376 GCA_020883565.1 Drosophila pachea
GCTACTCATGCCATTGCATACGTCGTCCATTTGTCGAACGGTGTGTGTGGCGCTTGGGCTAGTACTTCTTTCCCTCTCGTTTTGGTCCTCGTCTTACCCCGGCACCCCCATGGCGTCTGCTGCTCAACTGGTTGCACGCCCTCCTGTTCCTGCCCCTTCCGGTTGGATCTGGACTTATAGTCGTTGTCTTCGTATCGCCGTTCCATTTGGTTTGCTTCTCAAAAATTATATGAAAATTATACCAATTCAACTCATAAAATTTTTTCAGCTTAATAAATTTTCAGACATTTTGTTCTGGCTGTGTCCGGTCTCCATTCTTAAGCCCTGCTTCACTGGCCAACCCAGCCAGTGGCATTGTATGATCTTTACTTTGGACCTTGAAATTTTTTTGAACCTTGACCACTATTCATGTTCAACTGCTATATCGCAATCGCAATTGCAACTGATGTGCCACAGCCTAACTAAATAGGTCTTTAGTACAGTTTTTTTCGATCTTAACCAGATTTCTGTCGAGTTATTCCTAGATTATTTTGACATAATAGATTTGCTTATATTTTAATTACAATTAAAATTGATGCGAAGCACACATTTTAGTTGAATATCTCAATACCATGAACTCAAACAATTGTTTATCGTATTCTCACCTGCAGCTCGTTTAAGTAAATTTCGAGGGATCCGGATGCACGAAAGTTCTCTCGTATTTTTACCCTTGCCCTAGTATCAGCATGGCTACGTATGCCATTAATCAGTCAAGGGAATTGCACGGAATTTTGATCCATATCCGCTACGGATGAAGCTGTGAATAAAACAAATGCTCGAGCGGTCGAACATCCATAATTAACGTTTAAGCCAAATGATTGACGGTTAGTTGTATCTCACGGATACTTTATTTACGCATGCTCGGCTGTTGGTTGATAGAACCGAGTTCGAAAGATTTAGAGTTCCCCTGAGTTTGGCGCTTCCCAGACCACCTGCTGGCAGGAAACGTGGAAAGATGTATCGAAAGTGCCTTTGGGAAGCAGTTCTGAACAGACTTTTTAGAGTGAATGACAATCGTAAAGAAGAACAAAGCTCCCGATATTCAACTACCAGCGTCAGTGTCAAGTGATGACTCTTAAACACCGCACGATTGGAAGCAACCTCAAGCTGAAGCAATTGCGGAAGTTTTGTTTTTAGCTGTACGTAAATCGCTCAAGAAATCATTTGAAGTGGAATAAGTTGTGGGTAGCCGTTTAAGGGTTACTGACTTTACTCAGGCTTCGGTCAACACTATCGACTTTCTAGCAACTAGAAACTTGCCAAACTGGAGGTGTCTTAGTAAGGCCACCCACACACCCTTTTAACCAAGCACCAGCCACCCACAGAAGGCGCAAAGTCCGCTTCATTCATTCCCTCTCCTGTTGCTCTATGGGATAAGTGCGTCGCTGCGGAGGCTGTTACTGCATTAAACAAATTGATTTCGGATGAGCCCATTCGCCGTCGTCGGCATTGATAGAAATACTATACTATGTGCTCGCTTCGACGATTTCGAGAGCGCCCAATCGATATAATATGTATGTACAGATTCGAGTACGAAATGTGGATAGCCAACAATCTGGCTATGATTCTAACGGGGTATGGGGGACAGGGCATATGTCTGGGCGCACCTTGTGTTTACCTTTGCCAATAAATTTACTTAATTGCCGGGAAATAATCATAAAGCAATCGCCCGTAATGCGAACAGTATACCGACTCCATGCTTATGTGCGCATCGATTATTGTGAAATATTTTTTCCTATCCACAGTGGAAATATATACACAATATGTTAGAGCAGGCAAGAATGTTGAAATGTAACGCGGCCTGTGCAGAATTATGTTGACGGGGATATGGTGCTACCGATTAGGCAATCTTCTGGGATATTCATCTACTCTATATAGATGGAATTTGAATTTTGATCGTACAATTAAATTTGTGTGGTCAAAATGTCGTGAAGACTTTAGCAATTCTTTCCGTTTACCACAATAAGATGCTGCGAGAAGTTTAAATGCTTCGGTATTTTAGGACACTCATCACTTAGTCTTAAACTTAATCCGGTTCTATATTTATCTATCCCACAGAGTAGGGCGAGAGTAAACTGAGTTCAACTAAATTAGCGATAGCCCGGATAAATCGAATGGGACCAAAACAAAGATATGCTGAGTGATTCCAAGTAATATATCAATAAATTACTCAAGCCAATGGTTCATGCAAAACGCAAAACGCATTGCGCTTCAGTCAGTTTAATAATTCACAAGCACAAGACACGGACATGGAAAGTCCAAAAACATTGTTCAGATATAGCTACACATGTGTGGCCTGGGTGGTTAGGTACGCTACAATTAAGTTATACGCCCCTAATAATATGCAATGCGTTCATTTATTCATCACCTTAAGTTGCGACACGACGCTATTCATATATTCAAAAATTTATCATAAAGTCTGACCGAGTAGGAGCCTCCTTACGTGACGGCGTGGGCATCGGCATTTGTTCGGTTATAACAAATAATTTGCCAGGAATATGTGCGTAAATTTGTGTGATCCCACTCCACATTGATTCCACTTTTTTCGTTTCGTCCATAGCAGCCATCAAAGCAATAGCTAACACCCATAGTCGGACATAGAGCCGGAGTGTGAGATAAAGATCAAGACGGCGCCACTAGAAATTGTTAACACGAGGAAGACGAGCGATTGTCTCCAGCTTCAGAAGAGAATGTGTTCCATATTTCGTAACCGTATCAATTACCGGAGCACCGGCACGCGTAATAGCTCATCCAATGCTGGCGGGTCCATGCGTAGCGACAGCCCCACTGATGACAGAGGTACTTTGCTCAAGGAGCTTAACGCGGATAGCAACAATAATGGCAACACAATGGAAGATACGCCAGACGTTAGTTCAGAGTTACATCTGCAATCGGAATCATCCTTATCTTGCACTGAACAGCCGGAAAATAGCAATGAGGCATTGGATTTGTCAGTAATCTCTGGCACTCGGTTGCCAACCAGCGGGCATGTGGCATTGGAAGCTTTACAACATACCAAAGTGGCGGTGGCTCAATTTTCAGCCACTGCGCTAGCGGGGTCCTCCGATCCAAGTGATTTGACCATGGTGCAGTCCACAATCTTCAATGTGCAGCGGCAACATCTAATGCAACTGCAGCTTATTCAGCATCTGCAGAGTCAATTGAAACGGGCGGGTGGCATGGTCGCTGCGCTGAGAAAACAAGGCTCGAACTATGCTGAACCCGAAGGCGAAGATAATGAAGAGGATGACGAGCATCCAAATCCTTCCAAAGAGCAACAGGCTCCTGACGAGATAACAGCAGCTTTAGATCATGAAAGGCTGGAAGAGAGCTCAAAGACTGATGAACAGGCCATATGCAAGGAAGGGTCAAATAAATGCAATATAGAACAAAACATTGGTGTGCCTAAGAAAGAAAACGAGAGGGATCTTGATGCCGAAGCTGAAAAGGAACTAGAGAGTGAATATAAGCCGGTAATGTGCGATATTAGTTCTAGTCTAGCATCAAGTATAATAACTAATCACGACCCACCGCCGGCGCCCAATGAGCCTAACTGTCTGGAAATGTTGCAGAGGCGAACTGAGGAGGTGCTGGACTCAGCCTCACAGAGCCTGCACGCCGCACAAATGCAAGAGGAATATTCCGAGTCCGCCTCTAAAGAAGCGCAAAGTCGCGGGGAGATCTTTAAGCATAGGTGTAAATACTGCGGCAAGATCTTTGGTAGTTACTCCGCGTTGCAAATACATTTGCGGTCCCATACAGGAGAAAGACCTTTTCATTGTAATGTTTGCGGTAGTAAATTCACGACAAAAGGCAATCTAAAGGTCCATTATCAGCGGCATACTCAAATTTTTCCTCCCATGTTGATGCCACCTGTAGTCAACGGTGGTGCTCCATCAGTAACGCCGGAGCAATTTGCGGCGCTCACACCTATTCGGCTGCCCTTTGCGGCACCGGCACCCGTCGCTCCACCTCCGACGCATGCCGGAGGTCAGCCAAGTGGTGAGCACACAACATCGGAAGAATCGAATGAACTGCAACCTTTAACGATAGCAGGAAATGTTCAGGAAGCCGAAGATCTCAGCAAGGCAGCCGCAGACGGGGCTCATTCAGCCGCTCAATCGGCACAAGTACTTAAGTCGCCTTCCGAGCCGAGAAGAAGTCAAAATACATTGGATTCTATCCAGTCACCTATCGTATTGCCCGAGAATCAGGAAATGGATAAGTCGAAGGAAAGTCCTAAGCCCACGACGCCCCCATCGTCTGCAAACCGTCGAAATGGCAACTTACGTAAACGACAGACTAGCAATTCCGGAAGTCCTTTAAACAACGAACGTGAACATACTGATCATTCGCTGATGGGCAAGGTAGTCCGACGGTCATCATCAAGCCGTGATGGGCTACCAACTGACTATTCGCTGGCTCAGATGGAGCGAATCATTGACAAATCTTGGGAGGATTTGATAGAGATCGATAAAACATCAGAGACATCCAAGCTGCAGCAGCTCGTTGACAACATTGAGAACAAACTGACTGATCCCAACCAATGCATTTTCTGTCAGAAAGTCATGTCATGCCGCAGTTCTCTTCAAATGCATATTCGGACTCACACTGGTGAGCGACCCTTTCGTTGTAAGATCTGCGGGCGCGCATTCGCCACTAAGGGTAATTTAAAGGCACACATGAGTATTCATAAGATTAAACCGCCCATGCGCAGCCAATTCAAATGTCCAGTTTGCCACCAAAAGTTCTCCAATGGCGTCATTTTACAGCAGCACATTCGTATCCACACTATGGACGATGGATCCGGTAATCAGGGACACAGTCTGAGTCAAAGCCAAAGCATCGGCTGTGGCGATGCAGAGCGGTTAGCTATTGATGATCAGAATTCTAACAAGTCACTAGGCACATCGGACACTTTAGATTTCTCCACAACAATTTCCGATAACTCTGGACACAGGTCAGAGTCTTCGCAAGGTGGCGATTACGATGAGTTTATGACTATGGACAGCACAGACGATTCCCGTGACAATTCCAGTGTAGCCACAGCAACACTTTTTGATAGATGTACTGTACACGAAGATGAGCGCTCCAGATCGGATCTGGATGGTAATGGACGGGAAAGCTCCAACGGTGAAGTGCCCGCAATAGATCTTTCATCGCCATCATCGTCGTCAGCAGTGGTGGCTGCGGCAGCAGCCCGAATATTGGGAGTTGGCAACAGTACAGCACCGGCTGCTACCGGAGCTATATCAATGCTTGGCATGCCGATGCCCCACAATCTGTTACTGATGGCAGCGGCACGCGAGGAGATCCACGCGCTTGGCCAGACGCATGCCAAGTTTCCGCTGCTGCCCTTTGGACCGCTCGGATTAATGGGTAAGTAAGCAGCTCCCGGTTGTCGAGCCGCAAGATGACAAAGCTTCTTTGTCTGTCACCTTTGACCCTGGCAACGGCAATGTTTGCCATGAGCCAGACGCAACGCGCCGCGATAAATCTGCGTTCTTGGCGCTACATAACTCAATTGGACCAAGACAAAGACGTTTACAGACACACCGATATATACACCCGTTCAGCAATATATGCCACGTCTGCCTATACCAAATTCCAAAATTTATTTATAAACTTTTTGCACATTTTCAATTCCACCAATACAACGTGATCAGTGGCGGAAGGAGGCCCTCAATGAATTACGCGCTGTTTCATGATCGAGGCGTCATTATGTCACAACATTTTATTTTGATTAAAATTTATTATATCGAATTTCGTTCAGCACAGCCCCCGTTGCCTCAACGCGTCGAAACTTATGTCGTAACATGACTGGCCTGTGCACGTAATTTGTTATTCTCTTGTCTTATGTCTATCTTTAGGTCTCCAGCCGCCCCCAAATGTGTGCAATTTGTGCTTCAAAATCCTACCCAGCTTGGATGCATTGGAAAGCCATCTGCAGAGCGAACATGCCAAAGAAATGACGATTCCTCCCCCTCGAGCTCCATGTAGCGAATCAATATCACCGTACGCAGCTAAGGTAAGTTCACAAAATGTTCGTTTCAATTGACAAAATATATATAACTAAATTATATATGCGCCTTCAATCAGAATGACGCCATAAGTTCTATGAAATAATAAAAGAAATAAAAGAAATGCCAGATCACAGCTTCTGCCCAATAATGGAATGGGAAAGAACTTCAACTGTGTATAGAAGCTCTTTCCGGCTTCCAAGCCGCAAGACAAATCTAGAGCGTGGTCTTGGCATCATTAATAAAACCGTTATGGGTACAAATGCCAACAGTGGGCTATCTAATATGGCCAGAAAGAGGGAAACCACACGTTCGCCCGTTTAGGCAGCAGTGTACAAATTATGAGCTTATTATTAATTGCTCATCTTGCTCCTGTTCATTATTATGAAGAAATTGTTGCCAAGTTGCAAGGTTAGTCTTAATTGTCGGCGTTCCGCTTGGCGGTCGCATCTAAAGAAGAAGAAACATCCAGGTTCTTAGCGAGACTCGTATTGAAGCTAGTAAAGCTTACACTGAACCACGCGCATGACTTAAAGCGCTGGGATTACATAGCACAACAATGCCAATTATTTATTAAAGTGCGTTCGCCTTCCAGCTGGTATAGTTTATTACTAGGAAGACTAGGGAAAGCAGCTGCCAGGGCGGACGACCTAATGTGTGCCTTGCCATGTGGTTGCTCATAACTTAAACACAAATGCGGGAATTAATATTTGAGATTGTTTGTCCGCCGGTTCATGTTGTGTTGTGTGCTCTGCTTTCCTCACAAGGCGGCATTCTCTATATGACTAATGATATCGTTCATTATATTTTAAATTCTTGGAGTATTTCCAAAATTGTGAGCGAATATCTTACAACGGTGGAGGATTTCTGATTTCACAATAGGAATAGTATAGACAGAAACCTAAGACTAACTTTAAGAACAATTTTGATAGTCATATATACAAATCAATAGGAATATGCTTGAGCCATCGATATGGCGCTATCGGTACTACATGAATACAGGATATTATTCTACGCTTATCTAAGTTGTTAGGCGCATCTTATACCGCGATCCGCTCGTGTTTTTTCCTTCCTTATTTACCCTGTAAATGTCATAACAGGCTCGGCAAGTTATCAGCTTCATACACTGAACCGCCGTCTTGTTGCAATAGTTTATCCCCAATACTGGGTGCTGCACTCGGTTTTGCTCGCTTAACATATTGTTGATGATCTACAGCAGACACGAGACACAGTTGGCGGCAACCGACATCATTTTTGGGCTTGAAATTTTAAAATGATTCAAAAATTTTAAGTAATTACGAGAATGCATTATGATGATGCGAAATTTACGAGTTTGTCTTGTCCCAGACAAGTCGCAGTACCCCTCGTCTCGGTGCATATCAGCTGAAGTTCAACGCAGCGAATGCACGCTTCGCGTGCCATCTCTCTACAAATGGGAAAATTCAGCGGCCGACGATGTACGAAGACGGGGAGTATGGGGCTCTCGTGTGTCGGGTCGGTGGCGGTGTGTGCGATGCATTCAATGCAAATAAATTATGTTACGCTTTATGCAAAATTATTTAATCTTTTGTTTGTCGCGCCTCGGTCGGCTTCTGTGCGGCAACTAGGGCTGGCATTTGCCGGCGCACGCACAACCAGCTACCAGCCAAGGGCCAACTGCCAACATCCACAACAATCAGAACGAGTCCACAACAAACAATTGTTTTACCATAAAAATATGAGACCCGGCGGCTTTGTCTGCGCGAGATAATTAGCTGGCAATATTATACACGATGACATAGAAAAATTGTAAATGATGTTTTCTAGTTTCTCAAAAATAAGATAATTAAGACTCGTGTCTGGGCCGAATTGCTCGGACTGCGATTTGAACGCCACATTAACTGGCAAACGTGGAGAAATTAGCGCCCCTAACATCACATACATATATTTCAGCTTACTGTCAATCCGAATCTATTTCCCAAGAAGCTGAAGCAGTCACAAGAGGTGGCGCCTGTTGAGCCAGTGACGCCATCGGCGGCCCTCATCAAAGAGGAGCCGGAGACCGACCAGCTGCTGGTAGATGAGGGTAGCTGCGATAATAGAATGGCAGCTACACCTAGCAGTTATCAACACGAATCACCCGGTGATGCCGAGCAATCGTTGATGAAGATGCAATTGCGTAAGTGGTATCTTCAGTGGTCAACTGTGTAGCTGTTGGACTTAATAGAGGCTGATCCTCCACAGATGCTCATCGTTTCCCAGCTAGTCCTCTAGACTTTCAGCAAGCATTGATGTCGGCTGGCCCCCCCAGTTCAAGTCTTGATCCGCCGGTTAATAATAAGCACTTTTGCCACGTCTGTCGCCGGAATTTCAGCTCCAGCTCAGCTTTGCAAATTCACATGCGTACTCATACCGGAGACAAGCCCTTTCAGTGCAATGTGTGTCAAAAGGCTTTTACCACTAAGGGTAACCTTAAGGTGCATTCCAGACGCGGATGTCAATCGTTCGAGTTTCTATTGACATATATATATATATATACTTCTTGCATACTTTTCACTCGGTCCTATAGGTCCACATGGGTACACACATGTGGACGAATCCTACATCCCGTCGTGGCCGCCGTATGTCGTTAGAGTTACCAATGCGTCCAGGCCCTGGGCAGATTACCGGAACGCATGGAGCAAGCTCGGCAGAACAGGAGTTCATTCAGCGCCGACCAGAACTTTTTTTCCCTTACTTGCCACCTTTTTTTAACGGAATTCCACCCAAGGTGAGTTAAATTTTAATCGGCTGTAAGTATTTATTTAGCTTTATGGAAGTAATATAATTATAGTAGTATTATATTATATATATATATATATTTTTTTTTATGTTTTTTGTCTTATGAAAATAATGTTTATTAGCCTGGTGAACTAAGCCCTGGTGCGTTTGCTAATATACCTCCATCGCACTTTGCGAATGGAGCCAAATATCCATATCCACCCGGCCTACTTGGCTTCTCAAATTTCTTAGGCGGTGCTGGGACTCATCACCAGTATCCGCATGGAGTAGAACGGAGCAGCAGCAAGTCACCAACATCAGAGCCAGCGCAAAGTCCCGCGTCCAGAGAAGATGACGGGCTAAATAGTAACATATGGCACCCCCTGAACAATATCAAGATAGAGAATAATCAAAATGAGAACGTTGGCAATCAGAGCGAGCAGGAATCGGAGGAAACTGGAAGATCCGCCGCAGACAGAGAGCCGGAACCAAGTGCTGATGTGTCAGGTTCCCATAGCGACGAAAAGGAGCTGTAAGCTAATCTACAGCTGTCTGAAACTTACATGGTTTTGTGGAGTACATATCTTGAGCGAACACTACGCTAAGCTTGATCTAGCACACATATATGAATATATTCTCTGTGTCTATATATATAAACGTATGAATAACTAATGATGATTTTGAAGCATTTAAATGCATTAAGTATAGCACTAAGTTGTATAAATTGGAAAAGTGGGCAAAAATACATAAGACCGACACCACGGCGACACACATACCATTAACTAATTTTATGGCTACACAACACGTAAAACTTAATAATATCGATATAAAAGTAGATACACGTCAAGAAAACTGTGGTAGTTGCATATAAACGCGAAATCGAAAATTGAAAGATCAAAAATAAAGTCTTGCGTACATACAAACTTATTTATTATTATTTATTATCTTTTTAAAGCTCGAACATTCCTTTCACCATGACATACTCGACCACTGGGGTGTGTGAGCATCGGAAAAATTTGCATAATTTCATATTATTCGTAGCATAACATATTGCAGCATTTTCCTTTAAGCTGATATAAGAGTTGCATTCTCTTAAACGCCTATTCATTCAATTTGCATTTGTAGCAACAGTATTTATCACTCAAATTGTAAATTCCCATTTTCCACAATGTTGCGCATTTCCTAAGAAATTTTAGTCATTTCATGGGCACACATATTTCATACGCAGTTACCAGACCGGCCCGTAAAGTGCCAGACTATGTTCGCGATCGCTACACCGAGAGGCTGGAAAAAATGGCAAGGGCAATGTAGACTTGGTATACCACTATTATCAGCCCCCTTACACTATAATGTGCCCAATGAATGCTATTAAATCACAGAAGAATGGGGAATGGAGGGAAGATGCCCTGGTTGTTAGCCAACTGTCTCCTGCAGCGAGATGAGCGATGGGAAATAGTGACATGTCTGGAACGCACCCAGACGACCATTTCAAGATCAAAATTTCTTCCAGACAACATGAGGAACACATAGCCCATATATAGTTCTGCATAACCATATTTTATCCATTTACCCACTTTTGCCAGCATAATCCCTAAGTGGTCTGCTGTTTCGCTCCATGTACGATTCATATTTATGTTGCATGCGATTTGTTTGATCTCAACGAGTAATTAAATTTTGTCTGCAGATGGATATTATGAAAAGCGACTGCCGCGTATGCTACATAAATAAAAAAACAAATATGTTTAGTGGCTTACTCGTGCAACTAGGAGTGACTTATGTTGGCTTGCAGCTTTGAAAATTATCTAATTGACGGTGAGTGTCTATATGGCGCTAACAGCAATTGAAGTGCTCCGCTAGCATAATGCTGGATCACTATAAATTCTGAGATTTTATAGTCCACCTTTGACATTGCTCAAGGAAATTAAAATAATAGTGGAAATGGGAGCGAGCGCAACATGCGGTCAGCGTGTAGCGTGCTTAATGGCACCCACAAATTCTGTGCTAATTGTTGCACGAGGAACTGGTTTGTACCCTCGGTCCTCAAGTAACGTCCAGCGTCCAGCGTCCATTTCCCATCACCCATTGCCATGGCCATATCCGTATCCCAAGATCGGCAACCACTGCAAGCTGTCTATGCTCCTGCTGCGAGTACGAGCAGTTTGCTTCAATTTTGCCTCAATTATTTCGCTTGTTTGTTTATGGTAGAATCTTTAATCTTGGAGCTAGTGTCGCTGACAACCTTGTCGTCGGCGTTGCGGTATTGCCTCCACAGCTTTGCATCTTTAGCTTCTGCAGTTGCCACATGCGTGGCTGCGATCTAGACAACACCTTACAGCCGCAACGATCGAACGGATCAGGTACTGGGCGGCAGCCTTTATATCTACGATCACTGCATTCGCTTGGCTCTGAGGTAGGCGTACAAGTGCTTCGAAAATTGGACTATGTTTTTATACACTCAAGGAAATTCTGGTTTTCATCGGAGCTGTAGAAGTAATTCGTCTTAACTTAGCTGAATTCCAAAACATTTTGTAATGAATAAATCGAATTTGGCAATACCACGAAATCGCGAAAAAGGCTGTTTATCGCGTGTGTATGTGGGTGCAATATTATATGTTTGAGCTGAACAAGCCGGTTAGATTACCTTTTATTGTGAACTTCCCATCAGTTCACCCAAATCGTATAACACATTAAGCCATGGTCAGCCCAATCCAGAATAACGTTATTAATCGGCCATGAAGTTGAGTCAGATTATGAGCGACTGCGAATCCAGCGGAACTCTCAATTTGGATATTATATTCCAATCAGCCATGGACATAAAACCAACTGGTATCAATAGAGACGACAGTAGGGTTGGAAAAGGTGCGGTATATTGAACAGCAGACTTATACAGGGTTGACCAGCAAATTCTACCTTAGTGCAAAGAAAAAACTCAATACTCGCACTTTCTGTCGGTTTACACTAGGGACTTGAACTATAGCACTATCGTCCCAAAAGGGCTTCAAATATTCAATCACCGGACAATGGGATGACTTTTATGACAATGCTCGACAAGTTTATGCGAGACGCGCTCGCCAGCTCTGCTTTATGCATAAGGCCCCAGCAGAACCATAAACACAACCTGTGCCAAATCCAGGAAAAGGAGGTTATGGAGCTGGGGGCATTGCAGAGTTCGAACACAACGTCTTAAAGCCATAAAAAGGGGGCATAACAGTCAACACTTACCCGGTGGCTTTCCTATTGTCTAGCCGGATAGCTCCAACGCCCCACATACCTAAAGACGACAGATTATTTTGACAAGTTATCAAAATTATACATTGCAAACAAGGTATCAACCAGACGACAAGCTAGCAAGCAGTCGGCTAAATTAATATTACGTCTAGTGTCAGTCACCAGCCAGCCAGTCATCTCGAGTGTTGCACTGGCCGCTCCTCCGCCGTCCTGTCATAATAGAACCGAGGCCCAAATGATCCCAGCACTTTCTTCTTGGCAGCAAGCACCCGACAGACGACAAGTATATTTATGTTATGATTTGAATACCGCTAATGACAGCATCGCTGCCACGTAATGGGTGGCATGAAGAAGGCAGCCGCAATCTAGCTTATATACATGTATGTATTTGTATTTGGAACTGTGGGAAGGAAGAAATAGAACATTTCAAGATTTTCAGCGCCTTCATCAATCTAGCGCGTTGTAGGTATTTTCACACCTTATGATGGACCCATTATTTTTCACCAAAATGTATAAATTGATTTCTATTCCCAAACTAAACTTCTCTCGTATGCTGCATGAAGACCTCATTATTTCAAATGATGGTTTACATAGGAATGTTTCTACTTTGAAATTAAATTGGGCTCGCTATGCCTGGCAGTGGTGCATAAGCAAGTTCATAGGCCACACTGAGGTTAAATATAGATGCTGAATGTTTATGAAGAACGCAGATCATTGTGTTCAAGAAGAGAGTCGACTCATATAGAACAATTTTCAGAGTAACCGAGTTTTAAACTACATTGACATATTTTTTATGATACCGTTAAGCAAATGGATAAAAAGCTAAGGCATTGCAAAATTGTAAATACAATATATGCAAAATACTCTATAAGATTAAGTTCCAAAGGTTCACATGAGTGGATCCTAATAAATGGAAATCTACGGATTATCTTAGCTGCGAATCATCGACAGCATTAGGATCGGATTCACGCTCAAGCTGAGGCCTAAACAGATGGCTGCGATTGCTGGAGTTGGATGACAAGCCATGTTGATGTCGAAGACAACGACGAGTGATCCACATCCACTGGCAATTGGCGCAATCAATACTTTGTTAGTTTTGAGCAACATGTTGCTGTGGTGGATTTATATGTGGCCGTTGTTGTTGTTTGGCTCTTTGACTGTTTGCTCGGTTGCTGTTCGGATACTCTGTTGGAGTTGTTGCTGACGATGTTTGGTATGCAAAAAGGCAACTTTTGTTATCTTCATGACAATCATTGGCCTGGCTCATCCGTGTGCCACAATTGCTCGTTCGTTTTGCGCTTGATTGTCTTCAGCTGTCTACCCACCTGCTCACCACGCAACTCGTAGTTAACCATCGTCTACGTCGACAACGATGATGCCGATGTCGCAGATGATGATGATGAGAATGGCGGCACGAATGGCGACCAATGACAGGGATTTCGCTGATATGGCTGCAGTGCAGTTGTCGATATCGTTGATGATTATTGTAGTTCAATATTTGCCTTATGGAAGCAGCCACAACCGGGGCCAATGGAGAGGAAGCGTTGGCTCCTCCGTCTGAAAGTTGCCGTTTTTGTCGTTGGCCTTTTTTGCAGTAGCATAGTCTTCGCTTCCACTTGTCAGATGCATCCACATCAAATTAAATTGTATTTTGCAAAATAAATTAAATTAAAAGGAACGACAACGACGAATAAACAGGGAGATATAAGCTCTTCCCCGAGCAACAGAAATGGCGACATGTACTACAAACTGGAATCCAAGACCAAGTCATTGTCCAATCTGGTTACCCTACTTGTTTTTTTTTTAATTTTTGTTTTTTATTCCACTGTTCCTTTAATTGTTCTAAAATGGCACTAAAGTTTCCGAATTTTCTCATTAAAAATGAAATGTACAGGCGATGTTGCAGATAATACTGCTTTGTAATTTAAAATTTTTCATATTTACATTGACTCGGTAAACCGATATCAAATAGGCACGATTTTGGAGTTTCATTTTTCATTGGTATACCGCAGATAAAAGTGTCCCCACCAGCACCGTTAAAATAATAATTACATTTCTAATGCAGTCGTATCTGTACTTTGTATGTGTGTGGTTTGGTATATATATGTGGCCCTATGTGTGTTTGTACATTTCTGTAAAGTGCAAAATGTGACCCCACACTGGCTCATCCATAGAATTGCATAAATATTAATGACGTCGTCGATCCTAGGGCTACATGGACTACTGTGGCGTATAGCTGGCTAGGGTCTGGAAAGGTAACAAATGTGCGTGTCGCTAAATGTTTGCACTCTGCACACACACTCCACACAACAGAAAAACAGACAAACGCACACGAATGGAAAATAAGTTCTGTCTACAGTTTGCAGTCTGTGGTCAAATGTTCATATTTACATTCTAAATAAATAATAATCTAATTCGACAAAGAATACTTTACTTTATTCAACCGTTGGTTGTCTGATTTGAGTTACACTAATGCGCAACTTTCTAAAGCATTCATTTAGACAAAGCGTGGTTTGGGCAACATTTGCTGTAATTAACGATATAAATGAAAACACTAAAATAGGCTTTAGAGACCCTTCTGATCATGAACAGTTTTTTTAACCCACTAAAAAGCTAAAAAAGCAACTATGTTTTCCGGCTGAGCATGTAGGAAAACGTCCGTTGGACGATTGCTATGAGTGAAGAGTGTGAATTTGAATATGTGTACGACTACCCCCGATTCAACTGCAGCATCATCTTCTGTTCGATTGATGAGATATTAAAATGAATATTTTGTGGATAGCATGAAATGGAAATTTTTTAGTTGTCTCGTTTCTTTGTATTGGCCGCCTGCCTCAACCTGGGCTTATTGCAGCTCAGGCTCATCTGCTGCCCAAAGTTTATTCCCATTCTCATTTTTATTCTCAAGCTCATCCTTATTCGGGGCATTGCCGCTTGCTTATGGCGCAAGAAATATTCCGATAACAATGAAAGCCAGGCTGATGATGACCACATTGATGACGATGGCGGCATCAGCCAAAAACAGAAACTTGTGCAGGGTGCAAAGGAGCGATGGCGTGTTCCATCGGCTTCCATTTGACGCTATCGTGAAATGTGTTTAGGATGCAAGAGGCATCTGGCAACTGGCAACTGCCAACTGACAACAAGCACACAACAGAAGCAGAAGCACTTTTACCTTCCAGCGGCTTCTCTGTAGATTTTCATATTAATAAATGGCGACGACTGCTAAAAGGGAGGAGGAGTAGAGCTGAACGGAGTGGGTCTCTGCGGGATGGAGTTATTTATTGGCAGGCGTGCTCTCAATAAAATTATGGTTCATGCAGATTATTCAAGTGCAGAAACTTGTTTTCCAAGCGCTCCCGTAGAATGGGCAGCTGCGCAGAGAAACGAGAAGTCAAGATTATTGTGGCCATGTTTTCAGCGGATGAGGCTCAAAATCGCTGCCAACTCATTGAATGGCCTCTGGCCATTTGCGTTTATAAAAATCGAGTGAATTGTAAAAAAACTAATGATTGACTTATATGCCACGTATTGTATTATTTCATTTTTATTTGCCGGCATATCAAAATTAGGCCTAAAAAGCAAAGGCATAGCAACGAGTTCGACGACTTTGCAACTAATTAATGTTCATTCCTTCAGGTACGATAAATGAACGAGTCTCGATCGAGAGTGGTATACTATTTAGTCGCGCTAGCACTACTCAAAAATTTGCATATCAATTTGTAAACAAACAAAATAAAAATAAAGGAGAACAAAAATGGCGTAAAAACTGAAAATAGCACCGAAGCTGAAGAGCCTGGACCAGAAATCATGATTCTCATTATTTTACTAAAAACGCTACTCTAACAGCGAATGGAATAAACTGGATGCAAAGCAGCAACTGGCACCGGGACACCGCAGAGCATTTAAGAGCAAAAGCGGCAGACTCAAATGAAGATATGCAGATTAAAGCAGCGAGATGGCTGAAGCCGCAGAAAAAAACAGCGTCGATGTGGAAAAATTACGATGAGCATTACCAAGCACATTATAAGGTAACCACAGCCTGGTATAGGGCCGAGCTACAATGGGCATGCGCTACTGTTACCCGCGACCAACCTCGGCCGCAGACCAATTCTGAGATATGAACATGCTGCTTTTTGTCTTTTGTGAGAGCCATATGGAAAACACACTGTGGCTGCATTGCCGCGGAGGCCTTAGGTTCGGACGATGAGAGTAGCATTGGGTTAGCCGTGGCTCTGGCTGTAGCTGTAGCGGTTGATCAGCTTTGCAGGCACATCTCAGCAAACCGATAACAATACTACATGCGCCACGACCAACTGGTATAGCCAACTGGACACATTCACTTCGAGGGCGGGGGTGGCTGTTTCCTGGCATCGTTTGCTCCCGCAATTGTTCTTGCCGCGTGCTGTTTTCTATTCCGTGTCTAGTCTGCCTCAGGCGGAAGGCCTAGTTGGCGTCGATAGTCGATAAGCGCAGCGCGCCAGTTAATAGCAACAAATAAATATAGCTAAATGCTTGGGATGGCGGCCATATGAAGATATCCAAAACAACGACACAATGCTACAGTTGCCATTGGCATATCGTCGCCACTTGGTCCAGTCCTGATTCCTTGGGTCGCAGCTGTAGCTGTCGTTCTCTACTGGTTTGCCTCCGCATATTTCTCGTAGCAGCGCTATTGTCATTGTTGTTCAGCGCCAGGCTAACACGATGTATTGTCTCCTGTTTGCCTGCAGTCTTATACTAAGTATCCGGCCTTTACTCTGGCGTTCAGTGTTGCGGGTTTGCCCAAATTTGGAGGCCATCGTGTGATATAATTCATAACTCATTGAAGGCGATATCTTTATTTGAACTTGAACCATGCGTAGAGTGAGTTTAAGTCCTACAATATCGTTTAGCCTCAATCGGAACTTACTTTGTACACATACATATTATATACATACATTTTTGTGTCGAGAATTTTCGTGTAAAACACATATAATGCATATGTAGTAAATACATGTCATACATACATATTCAAGTATGTAAACTCCGTTCGTCGAGCCGATCACGCCTCGTTCCCTACA
>JABVZX010000362.1:5331920-5347076 GCA_020883565.1 Drosophila pachea
TAGTCCAGGAGGAAGGCAATCGATTCCTACTGACGGTGGTACTTGTGATGGGAGTAGCGATGCGGGACCATTAGGGCTACGTATGGCAGGCTGCTGGCTTAGCGGGCTAATGGTCTTCTCCTTGCGCTCAACAGACACAGGGTGTGGCGAACGCGAGCTGGAGCAGGCAAGTGGTGGAGGAGCAACAGCGCGAGGAGTAAGATCAAGAGCTCCCTGTGAAGTCTCCGACATGGAACGCAATGGCGAGCAGCTGGGTTTTGCCTGAGAAATCGGGCTTGTTGGAGCTGGGGGCGACGCTGAGGTGGATCCAACAGAATTTGCGTTACTGGCAGAAGATTGTGGACGGTGATGACTATTTATGTTAACAACTCCAGTTGGGTCAATACGTAGTTTCTGTTCGAACAGCAGAGACTTGAAGTCATCACCAGAACGGGGACGCTCATCGCTAGCGGGATCATTGCAATTTGATAAATGCTCAGATGATACGTCGTCAAAATCATCTCCCTCGCCGCAGTCTAAATTGTCGTCCACATCACCTTGGGATGACTCTGAACCTAGAGCTCCATTGTGTGGGCCACTAGAAAGGCCACCAGAACCTGGTGGACCGCCAGGACCACCGCCCGGAATATTTCCAAAATGAAAAGCAGCCGCAGCAAATGGATTCATAAAATGACTGGGCATCATGGAATGCGGCGGATCACGAATTTCAGCAGCTTGAATTTGCTCGGGTGTTAGATCCGTTGGTTCACCTGTATGCAGACGTATGTGCTGTTGCAATACAAGAGCATTTGAATATTTTTTGTGGCACACTGGACACTGATGAAAGTTACGCATGGGCGGTCGAATCTTGTGCACAGCCATATGGGTTTTTAAGTTACCTTTAGTTGTAAACGCACGGCCACAAATTCGGCACTTGAAGGGGCGTTCACCCGTATGTGTGCGGTAATGCATCTGCAGGGCGCTTTTACAAGAAAGAACGCGATCACAGACTACACACTGATTAGGATCGCTTATTTTTTTATTTTTCATAAGCTCTTTGAGTTTCATAGTCTCTGAAGTATTTGACACCTCGATAAAATTCTCCCATGAATTGTCGTTGCTATGCGGACGTGGCAGCAAGGCAGTCATCTCATGTTTGATTGGATTGAAAAACGGTGACCGGGGAATATGAGAGTGGGCATGGCCTGCGGGCGACCGTATGGGTGAATGGTGTTCCGGAGATAGTGTCTTGGTTGCGAAATTAAGTGGAAAACGCTCAGTAAAAAGCTCCTCGCGTTGCGGCATGGTAGGTGGAAGTTGTCCAGGCGTCGGCAACTGATCTAGATGAGCCTGTGAGCTGGGTGAGCAATGTGTATGTATGATGGCTGGTGGCTGGATAGGCTGCACTACAGGAGGATACGTAGGATTAGAACTGAGATTAGAGGCCTCATTATGAGGATGTCGCTGCAATGGCGGAGTTGTTTGAATTTGTGTTGTAGATGTAGGCGTAGGTGTCCGCCTAATGGGTGCCTCCAATTGTGGCACATTATCCATTTCATGTTCTTGATCATTATCAACATTTTCTTCCTTTATCCGCACCTCTAGTGGCAGAGGTTCAGGCTCAAGATCTGATGTAGCGGAATCAGCTGATGGCGCTTCATTTGTCGCCTCAGTCCTTTCCTCTTCTATCAATTCTGTTTTCACAGGTAAATTAGCAACAGAAATATGATAATTCTCATCATGGGGAGAGTTAGGACCTGAGGACTTTCGTAAGTCAGTGGGCATATCTTGACATTGCTGCTGTGTATGTTTAAGTGCTGTTCCAAGCCCTGCCATCTGAGGGAAAAAGGGATTGGATAACCCTGCGTTGTTGGTTGCAGCGCCTAGTGACTTTAGAAGCTCCATAGGCGGGCGGTATATGCTCTGGAGTCCTGGAAACGCAGGACTTGACGTAAATGACATTGACGGTTGCATCTGTGTTAAATTCGATGTTGAAGTTTGGTGTAGACCAGACGTCGGACCCGGTGCTGGTGACTGCGTAGGAGAGCTTTCAGGGGACATTTGGTCCAGCAGCGGAGGATGAAACTTGTCCATGTGCTCTGGAATAGGCGTTGCGTTCATGGCCACATGTGGAAATTTTTGTGCATGCCTCTGAAAATGTACCTTGAGGTTGCCCTTTGTGGTAAATCGACTTCCACAAACGTTACATTTAAAAGGACGCTCTCCCGTATGCGAGCGTATGTGTATTTGCAACGCAGAATCGGAACCAAACACCTTCCCGCAATATCTGCAGCGGTGCTTGAAAAAGGGCTCATTGCGACCCTTGCCATCGCTAGACTTTTCTCCAAAAGCAAAGTCATCCGCCATATTATTAGCCAATATGCCTTGTGATGCGGAGTCGAGTACCTCCTGGGTACGTTTCTGTAACAAATCCAAAGAGTTGGGCTCCGGTAAATCATCATGATTGGTAATGATGCTAGATGCCAAATCTGTCCCAAAAGGAAGTGGCATATTCTCCATATCTTTGAGCTTGGACAAGGCATTCAGCGTACTGTCTTGATCAAATATCTTTGCACTGGTACTGCGCTGTATGCCGCCATCATCTTCAGTGCGTCTCCGCTTTAGGGTTGTTGGTGATATGGCTGCTGGTGAAGTGGACCTCGATGGCTCGCGCAAAGGTACACCCGCATTGATAAGATGTTGACGTGCTTTTGACTCAGCCATTCGTGCCTCGGCTTTCTGCCGTAATTCCATGTCTGCTATACGCTCTTCTTCTTCATACGTGTCCGTTTCACCATCTTCACGGTCTTCCTGCTCAATTTCGTCGTCTGCATCTTCATCATTTTGCTTCACCTGGTTGAGTGCTAGTTGTGACTGTAATTGCTGAATTAGCTGAATCTGGAAAAGTTGCTGTTGTTGAAGATTAAAAAGCGTCTGCTGCAAGAAAGCCAGCTGCTTCATAGCTGCTTCGTTGTCCGTTCCAGAAGAACCATTCGCTATTGTCTTGGCAGCAAACTGTGCAATTGCCATCTGCATATTTTGTATGGCTTCCAGAGTGACAGGAGTCGTCCCAAATTGCGGCGCCGTTGTACCAATATCCATTGCATTGAGCACTGGTGACGTAGTCGAGGCTTTTCTATCGGTCGTTTGATCCTCTTGCATTTCAACATCCACACCCAACTCTTGCTGAGGGCACATTGCCTGTGATGTTGCTTCAACCGTCGAGGAAGTCGCGTCTACAGGTGAACTCGGCAAAGACGCATTTAAATTCAATTTCTGCTCGACTTCGTGTGTCACTGGCGGTTTTGTCATAACCACGTCGTTGTTATTGTTATTATGTTTAAGAACTCCGATAGTCTCATTAACATCGCTTTCTGCTTGTTTGTCTGCGATAGGCTCTGCCTTGGATTGATTGTTTTCTTCTAGTTCCTGTGCTTGATCTAAAGCATCTACAGAAACTCTTTCTCCCTCATCCCCACTCTGGGGCTGAGGACTGCGGCTGGGAGATGGACTGTTATGGAGATGGACTGTCGCAGTCAAAGGTGAGCAGGCGCCATTTTCCTCCTGATCACTTACTATGTCTGAGCAAATACAAAATGAAAAACATAAAAGTTTACATCAGCTTGATGTGGGTATTTACTATTCCTTAAATTGGTAATCTAGTTTGACTGGGGACAAGTTATTGGATCAATCAAAATATGGTAAGCTTAAACTTCGACAATCGTTAGTTCAGTTGTGCAAGCTCACAGGAAACCATTTAGTATAAAACATATATGTAACTAATCTTTGAGCTTGCAAATAATTAGCGATAGTTATTCATCAGCTACTTCTCGGTAATACCAATTGAGGAAAATATCAAATTTAAATCTATAAAAGAAAACACCAGCTAGTAAATCGCAAAAACAAAATTCACAAATTCTTTCGCATGCGCAGAGACTATAAAACATAATGATTGGTAGGCAGAACTAACAAACGAGAGATATCTCCATCCGGAGCCCGATTACCTTGTTGCTTGGCAGAAAATACTCAAAAGTATAATAAAGCATATTTCTGCACAAATCAAAACGAGTCAAGCGAGTTTCGTACATAAAATAAAGAACTGCAGACCCGAAAATATTGATCCAAACAACAGGCTGTTGATATTCTTTAACCAGCTACGTTTTGGCTGGCTATCAAATCCATTTGCATATCGATCACATTAATATAATAATTATTTTAAAAATGAATATGACGCCGAAATCTCAAAAATTGTTCCTCGTTTTTTTTTTTATTATTATTATTTGCCGTTGCCAAATTCAACAATTTGAAATCTCGATTATCGACTCTTGTCAAGTTGCCGAACAGTATTCTTTATTTTTAGCGGGTTCAATGAAAATTCTCAGCAAAATTATAATAATTACAAATGATAAGTGAATGTTATTTTAATTAATTAAAATTAAGTATAATGGGCACAATAAAATTTGTGGCGGTCGCTTTGTTGCCATGACAAGCACCCATAAAAAGGAACAGCAAATCGAATTATGATGCTCATAAAATTGTTAAGCAATCAAACACTGCTAAGACATTTTGCAACTGGCAATAAATTTGTTTTAATATACAAAAGGAGCTTATTAATTTTGCTATTGATCTTAAATAAACCACAAATAGAGTACTGGGTGCCGCAGAGTTCAATTCGCCCTATGTGGGGCATACTGGTCCTCAGAATACGAAGATCATATATGTATATTAAATATACACAAATATATATCCTTTTGTTTCATGAACTGGCAGTCCAAATGAAAATTATTAATTGTAAGTTACAAGTTTCTACGTAGTTCTTTAAAGTCAAGCCACGCATTCATTTTGATCCCACGAGTTATATTGAAAATCTTGCTTGTGAATTTTATACACTAGTCACATGTCAATTAAGATCGCTACTGAAATCATCAAAATTGGCATCATACTCATAGCCAGAATGTTTCGAAATTGTGCAAAGAAACCGTAAGAAACAACAGCTATGTTCTTTTCATTCGAAAATTATATGTAATACTTATCGCTTTTCTGACACAAAAAATTGATCAATTCACCAGCTTTTGTGTAAATACTGAAACTTAAATTACATTACGTGTTATTATGGAAACCCGAAATAATAAATATATCCATATTTTTCCTAATAATGGCTGATATAATTTAGATAGAAAGTCGACATACTAGTCTAACAGAAATAAATTCACATCTGCGCTTAAAAGTAAACAAATAACTGAACCAGTTTCTGTTAATTAACAAATTTGTCATTTTCGTCCAATCAAGCACAAAAAATATAATTTGAAGTCTATACCTCTTAAAAGTAGAGGCATTCAAAAAGTATGGCGACTAAGCAAACAAAATCTTTGGTTTGGAAAAACGCCGATTATTTAGGAAATGTCTTCCACATTAATAACTGCTTGCGTTTCGTTATGTCGTTTAATATATGCGGTTGTCTGCACCAGTTTTGTTAAAATATATTAATTACATTTTGTGGCTACGAATTTGAATTTCCAGTTTTTAAAAACCGATAAAAGTTTTCGGAGCCTGAAAGTTTTTTATCTTAATATTTCTCTGTGTTTCGTATTTCTTTCTAAAGCTTTTTAGTACATATTGTTTTTGTCTTGATTATTCAATATTCCAGCTTTACTATGAACCATTTTTTATGACAAACCCAGTATCTATTTGATTTAAGTTCCACGATATTCATTAAGAGTGTTCGCCTTTATTAATAACTGTTCGACTCGATTATGTATTGATTTGAAAAATAATTTGAAAGCATTTTAGAGGCCATCCGAAATACACGTTTTTTCTATCTACTCTCCTAAGTAACGATTTGATCTGCCCTTCTCTAAATTTGTAAGATTCTCGTTATTATAAATATACTATTGGTTCAAAATGTAATAAACTCAGACATACTCTTGATTTATAAAGTGTAAATTGCAAATAAATATTATATAGAAAAGTTGTTTTGCCCGAAACTAAAATTGTATATTTGTAAGCCACAGCAACTCACCTTTCTCTGCGCTTCTGGCGCGATCCTTCAGTTGTTTGACAATGCCATATTTAACGGTACCAAATTGTATCATTTTATTTATGGTCTCCTGATGATTATCCTTGAAGTCACTACGCATTGCACACAAAACGATTGGAAGTGTTCTATATCAAGAATCGACACTTTTACTTTATTTAGTATCTCTCCTATCAGCACAAATCAACCATTATTCTATATTAACTAATGTTTTGAGGAATGAGAAAATGTATGTTCATTATTTTGAATACAGCATGAACAAAGAAGTTTTCACATATGTCATCCGCGCAAAACTCGAACCATATTGGAGTACAGTGGTGGAGCAAACCGCATTCAGTTAATTTAGCTATTTTCACTATTTGTGTTTTTCCGTCGGCGTTGCAAGTTTAAACGTTAAAAAATATCGGGAAGTTTCATCTTCAAAATTTGAATTCGAAATGGTCACTTTAATCATACATCTATGTAAAGATGAGATCTTAGAGAAATATTGTTATCATCACTTATTCAAAATCTAATTGGAACTTCAATATTGTACACGCACACGCTGAAATTTGTAAAGAAACGGGAATAATAGTCGATCGCTGGGCTCTCTGCGGCACGAACGTTCAGCACGCGCGTCAAAATAACACTGACACAAAACACAAACAATATCGTTGAGATACTTTCAGGCACACACACACTAAAGCGGCCACACGAACGCGTCGTCGTTTCTGCTCTTCTAGCTTCGGGCACTGTCGACGATACGACCGGTTTACTATCAATATTTTTACATGCGCTCTACCTATGCATTCCTGCGAGTGTATGTGTGTGAAACATTTTTATTATAACTGCCACCAAAAACAACAACATAGGCAACTGGCTTATCCTGACATTCATTCAACCTACCCACCTTACACACACATATACCCTCTCTCACACACTTATATACATACATCTGAAACGCGTACTCGCTCACATTTCATATAATTTTTCATATATAAATGCTCTCGCTCCCACTTGTACACACCCTCTCCAATACACTCACACAGACGTATTTCCCTCTCATCATAACTTTTATTAAATTTCACTCGACAGTCGGGGCTTTGTTGTCTTGCTTGCTCTTATGAGCGGCTATAGCTGCTGTTACTGTTGCTATCAACCTCTCACCGCTGTTCTGTGTGTTACGCTTGCTCTCTTTCGGTCTCCCTCTCGCGCTCACGAGCGCAGGATGCTCAGTCTCTGATGTAGCTGCTTACCTGTTTGCTGAACGAACATTTATGAAACTTTTTCGAAAATTATGAGGCACATATGCAAGGCAACAGAGTCTTGGCGATGCCGACGTTAAAAGAGCTGCAGCCGTGTCGCCGCTCTCCATAGCAGAGCTTTCTCTATTTCTCCTTCCTTCCGCATTTACGATTCGATTTCCTTTGCCCCATAGTATTTGTAAACGCAGCAAACATGTTCGTGCTGTTTTTAACAGCTACGTAAATTTCTTCGTGTGCTTTCGGGCGTGTTTTTACAGTATCTACCTTCTCTCTCGCACTTGCGCAATCGTGGTTAATAATTTATCATAATTCATATGACCCGGCCACTGGTTGCGGAACCCCCTTATAAATGTACTGCCCTTTGCGACTTGCCGTCTCGCTCGCACTCACGCCTGCGCTTCGGCAATGTGTTGCGCTCACTCTTCCCACCTCTGGTGCTGGGACTCTCTTTCTCGTTATGCCTCTCTCATTCCCTCTGTCTCTCTCTCTTTCTCTTTCTCGCAGTTATGAGCGCCGCTTTAGTTGTTGTTTTTTTAATTTCGGCTTTATAAGATTTCGGTTCTTTGCTATTGTTCGCCCCCGACTCATTGGACCATTCATCCGCGTTTGTGATTTGGGTGCTTCGCTTATTCGTCAATTTGAAATTGTGCGTGTGGTGCATAGGTTTGTACGTGTGCGTATACTATTATGAGCCATTTATCAAAATATTTGGTTCTCTGTTTCTTTCGTTGGTCACTTTTTATTGTTTTTCTTTGGGAAACTCCCACTTATTTGTATGGCTTTGTTTATACACTTTTATTAATAAATGTGGTGCTTTTTTATATATTTCAAGATTATTCACATTGCAATTTGTACGAAATTGTTTTAACTCATACAGTTTACCTCAATGCAACTGTTGTCAAGACCCGTCGTTCGAATGTATTGTGACTCAATGCTGCACATTTGGTGATAAGTTTTTCAAGTTCTGTTTTTATGTCAACATTAATGTGTTTGTTTTTATTTTTATTGTTTTAAGTTTTGTTAAAATTGAAAAGTCTTCAGAAATCATTATAGCGGTTGAGTAAGCCTTAAATAATTGATGGGGAATTCTTAATTACTAATCTTAGGTGCTAGATTGGGAAATTATTTTGGTGATTCAGGTCTAATTGTAATTCTTAGGCTTAACTTTTTCACTCATTTCGTTTGATTGAATAGTTTTCTTACCGAGCATTTCAGATGACATATAGAATTAAATATAATTTACCTACCTGACAATTTGAAACGGAACTAATGGATAAATGCGCACGACGAAGTAAGAGTATATTAATATAGAAAAACGAGAAACAAGATACTATTAGTGGGGAGCAATTTACACGTAGAAAACGCACACTCGTAAGATAAAACCAGCAGATACGGCAAAATAAGAGGTGAGCCTTAAAAAAATACAAATCGCTACGGCAAAGCAAGAGCCAATCGCCACCTAGCGCACCAGTAAGAAAAGAGAGCTCGGCGTACTCATAAACCAACAACAAAAACAAGACGGGCAAATATATACAATACGCCCCTACCCACTCATATCTCAACTCCCGGCTATGTGTGTGAGGGTTTCTTTATGTACAAGACGAATACATAATTCATAACGCTCATATTCGCTCATTTTGCGTCGCCGCCGACAGCCAACCGCCGTAGCCAACGACATCAAAAGCAGTGCTGAATATGTATCTGCCCTTTTCATATCTGTTATTATACTCAAACTGAAACGCCAATACAGTTACGGCGCGGATACATACAACGGGATGTTTTTGATAGACTCTCATAATCATAACGAAAACAACAGCGACAACGCTCATTGTATTCTTACAGGTTGCTTGACTCTTTCTCTCTTTCACTCTCCGTGAGCATTCATTCTTGCTTCGGCGCAACAGCAACCCGTAACAGTCGCGCTCAAATTCGAAATGCCTGGTATTTCTGTCACTGTCGCGCTCTTTATCATGCAATGTTAATAAACAGTCTTATACACTGTTATCTTGCTTTGTTCGAAAACTATATATAAAGCAGTTACCCCGCAGCATGTTAAAAGACATTTAGTTCATATTTATGATTTTCATTCAATCATGTACGTCCTTTTAAATTTTGTTGACTTTAAATCAATACCATTTTTCTTTTACTTTATTTATATCAAGAGCATTGAAGATAACCTCAACCGTATCGAAACAATAGTCTACAAAACCTTGCGACTGAACTATTATTAGGTATCGCTTAATATTAAGTAAAAATATATTGAGTATAAAATTTGGATTTACCCTGTTATCATATTTCCCGTACGCAATCCCAAACTTAACAACCAATAATCAACCAGGTAGTTTTACTGAATAGGTTGAGTTAGAACATTACTTTCATCGACCAACCGCTCTCTTATCTAGTTCTAAGGATCTAAATAAAAGAAACGAATTTAAATGAATGCGGTCTCTTTGGTGCTTTAATTAAAAATCGAAAAGAGAGTAAAGCAAAATAACCGACATATATATATTCATATTAAAATCGTGAAATGAAACTGAAGTCCGACCGAAAACGGAATTGCTTCCGCTCGATCGAGTCAAATTTACGAGGCGGTATTTACGCAAAGGGGAGAGTTAAAAAGAAGACCAAAAATTCCCTCTCAAATAAAAGTACTCTCTAATCGCATTACAGGTGTCCTGTACACAAGGTGCGTGGTGGTGCCCGTAATGCCTAGAATAAATAAAACATCTCACCAGATCTTTGGATCGTGCATGCATTGTGCATTTAAATTGCCATAAAGACAAAACATCCCTCTTGTAGCAAAAGGATTTTCAAATTTACAAGCGTTTGTTCAGACCGCGTTTTATTTACACGTTTTTCACACTTGTCTGTCTGAACAAAATTATGCCAAATTTTAAAATCTGTTAAGACGCGATAAAGGCGCCGCTCGTGTCTTTCTAGTTACGCCGGGTCCTATATGTGCAGCAGTACCAGTCGTCGGACAGGCGTTTTATGGCACTATGGCTCAGGAATTTTAAAATTCTCAAGCTAATTTTATATGACTCTAATGCTCTTCACCATTGCCGCCTTCTTCTATTGATGCCAAAATTCACACAAATTCTTTTTAATAATGATTCCTTTCCTGTTTTCAAAAATTTCGATTCAATCAATGAGCGATTGAATTTATTAGTATTTCCTATACTATGATTTGCATGCTTAGAAACGCATTTCATTATTATTTCCAGTTTTCGACTTTTATAATGATTTTATAAACTTTATAAGCTTAAGAAGGACCTAAATGATAACTATAAGAAATCTAATTAGCTGCAAAGTATTTTATGTGAACTAATGAATTAACCATTTTTTAATGGGTTTTCACAATTTTCAAAGATATAGATCTAGTGTCATCGATCAAACTATGGAGTTTGATGAGGTAATGAGCTGCAATTGAATTGTAAGCTAATACAGATGTAAATAGTTTTATAGAATGTGAATCTTTTTTTAAGGTTTCAATATTTGGACTATGTAAAGGACTATGTGCTTACACATAAGTCAGTTCGCAGAGATTTTGGAGTTGAAAAATAATAAAATCATCTTCGTAAAGGCATAGGAATATGGTGGAGAGTCCATCAATAATTCATTGATAAACCGTAGGATACAACGTACGGCTAAAATTACGAAACAGATAACGAAAACGTCAACAAGTTTAAAGGTTTACCCATAAATTTGAGAAACCCATAGCTGCCATTGAAATTTAAACGATATTAAAAAAGGATTTCCTCTTCGGCTCTGACCGTATCCCAAAATATAAGCACCGGTCTGTAATAATTAAAAAGTAAAACAAAGAAAACAATGAAAAACTGTGCCCTAAAGAAAAAACCTTTTTACCTGCTCCGCTTTCGGACCTCAATGAAATGCAGACCGGCGACCATTTGACAATATTATGAAGGTGTGTTATGGATAATACAACTGAGGATCGTTTCCAACTGTCGTACAATTGCGCAATCTGCACAGGTACACACTATGACCGAAATGTTGTATAGACTCGTGAGGCGCCATTTGGCAATTTCCAATAGAGAAAATTGGGATAAGATTGGTGACGCGGTCACCGTTAGGTTTTGTTGCCTCCGTGTGGCGCCGTGGAACACGAGCGGATGTCCTGTCTGCAGCCTGCTGCATTTCTTTCGCCTTCAGTTGCCTCCAAATATTAGTAATTTGAGGTATTGCCCAACTTGCTGTTCGAGTGGCAGCGACCGCGAAAAATTCCACGCTTTGCCCCTTGAAAACCTAGCAACACGCTTTAGCACGCGTTAGTCCCTCGTCGCTATTTCTCATCATACAGGCATAATTTGTGAAGTGCTCCTTGATTCATCTCGTCAGCTCATTGCTCGTTTCCTTTGTCAATTGCTCTCACTTAGCGTGATTTTTTAAACTCTCCCTCAATCACAATCTCTCACTCTCTCCCACTCCATCTCTGCTTCACACATACGAACACTCAATAGTCCCTTAATCTACTTCTTTTCTGTTATTGCATTTATTTATTTGCTGATATTTGATGGGAGAATTATATTTGCACAATTTTCAGCAGAAACCTCTCAAGTAGTGTTCGAAGCGATTGCGATTGCGATTGCGATTGTGATTCCGCCAGCTTCATCTGTGGCCAACCGCACAATTCACTTCACAAGTGTTGACAAGCACTCAGCTTGAGTAGGAGAAGAACATCGCAGCCTTTAGGCTTATCCACGGAGTGCACAATGTGTGCTCTTCAAAAATTATTATACTGGAAGTGCATCTATTCAAAAAGTCAAGAGTATTTCTTTAAATAAGAGAACATCATCAGGCTGAAACACACATTACATATTTGCTTACCATAGCCACAAACAATAATAACTGTTGCTCTATGATATTTACTTGTAAGAGTATTAGTTATCATTAGCGGCCTCCGATCGATTATAGTACTATAAGTAATGTAAAAAAGAGTAATTGCTGGGTTACTAAAACATAAAAAATCATTTAGTATCAGTAATCTACTGCCAAGTAAAGATGTAAGGATACCTCGATACGTGTGAAGGATTTTGCAGCGTAAAGTAAATACAGTCTTGATGGACACAAGCAGGTATAACCTATATACCCAATTACTATGTTACACAGCGTCGAGGCAGGATACAAAGGCAAAACTAATATAGCAAATGTTTATTACCGGCTGGGTTGTTGATGGGCATTGTGTTGTCTGCTCTAAATGTAAACCAGACAATTTATCTTCTATTATTAGTAAAATTTGCCCACCCCTCCTTTACTCCGTCGGCTTGTCCCAAGGCCAAGGATCTTGCATCTCTCTGTGGAAAAATCAAAAATTTTATGATCGTGGAATAGAAATGTGTCCGGGTCTAGTTGCGGAAACATTTGAAAAGCAATAAAAGTACAACCCTATGACACAAGACCAGCCACCTCCGTCTCCGTCCAGACCCCCTCGCACACGGCGTTGTCTGACGGCTCGTGGCATTATTACCAGCGAAAAACAAAACTTCATAAAATCTTTTCATTAGGATTTACCATTCGTAAGCATTTGGTTTCTTCTGTAAAATTTGTTCCAATTTCCTTCACTTTTATGCGTTTTCTATTGAAAAAATGACAGTGATTATAAAACGAAAGGGATCGGGGAAGCTTGTTTCAATGCAACTTTCATTTATTATTAACGAGCTTCCGATCGAAATATTTATGTATTATCGCTGCTTGTTGCCGCTTATTCAAGAAACGTTTTTATTATACAACGAATGTGGTCCATTTCTGCCCTTGCCTAGGGTAAAGCTATTCCATTGAAAATTCCATGCAGCCCCAGATGCAGTTGCAGTTCCGCTCGCCAAGCATTTTCTGGTTGATCTGCCACTGGTTCGGCTACGCTTTACGACTTGTTATTGATGTTAGTTTTAGCATAGTTTATTGATCCATTAAATGGTTTCATTTGAATCTTTTAATGACAAAACGTGGCCTGCTATTCAATGAAATCCAAAATTATGATATTTTCCAAAAATTTTATTATCAATGCCCGAGAGACCACAGAATATGCTATTCCTTACCATCCCGATAAATTTATGGCTTTCGTGTGAAAAGGCTAACCACCTACTTTTAGATGATTCTAATTTCTGGATTGCAGGATCTATATAATAATGAAAACACAACATAGACTAAATTAAATTCTTGATCAATTGCTTAATGTCTAATATATTATCATAAGAAAATTGCTAATTTGAGCTGGAATCACCAATTATCTGTTACACCAGTTCTTTAAAGCTTGAATCATGTTTCTGACCGTCAACTGTAATGTGCATTTTTTCAGAAGAATTCTCTTAAAAGTTCGTCGACAATACGAACAGAATTATGCTCCTTGGAGAGAAACATGTCATCAACAATGAATGGCGCCACGAGAATTCTTCTGAAACCCGTTGGTTTGGTTTGAGTTAAGTGGCGCTTAGGCAGTTGCCTGCCACAGACAGTTTTGAACATTTCCAAGCCAAATTTTTGTTCGCTTTTTGTTGCTTTTTAATAAGTTATGCGGCCTGTGAGCCGCAATGCACTTCCCCTTGCGCTAACCGTTGAAGTTGTTTTATAATGTGCCCGTCTTAATATGATTTTTGTCCCCAGTGGACATACTTCAAATTCCAAAATGCAGTATTCAATTCTTCATTGCATTTGCAGTATGTTCTTTTTGTTTAAGGCCGTTTGTCAAACTGTCATATGCTTGTCGCATGCTGGCAGGATCCGTCAGCAGAAATATTAGCTATCCAAGGAAGCATATTGGGAAGGAATTGAATACTTTCCATCTGGCGATTGTCGGCTGAAGTTTTAAAAAAAATTTAATTGATTTATTTACTTATAAGTAGACTTCGTTGAGATGCTTTCTGGAGTGAACTCAGCGCCTCTACATGCCATGCACACTGCGGTAGTTTGGACAGGTAGGTGGCCACCGCCAAATGTAAAATTTGTATGCTCCTTTTGACAAATCAATAACGGCACGGGCACAGATGAAACAAAGAAAACTGAACCAACTGCACTGTAAAATGTCTCAATGGTAACGCCTACAAGAGCTAATACTCTTTCTAATCCCTACGTCAGGCACAGCTGGATCTAACTCGGTTTGTGAGGACTTATGTTGAGCGGGCGTTGGCCATTGTTGCTTTTAGAACCGCCTTACCGCATCTTTGCAAGTATCTCACAAACAGGATCAATCGACTTAAACCATATGACCATTGGGCTCATGCGCGAAAACTAGTGCAAAATTTGAGGCTCGTTGGGCTCCGAAGAGTTTTGCAGGTACCGCTTTTTCCTCGTCCGCTCACTGACCGGAAAGTCCGATCGAAGGGATTATGAATTTTACAGAAAGCGGTACTCTGTCTACACTCCATTGGATCTGAGCTATAGATTTGCTTTCACGATAATTAGGACAAATATTTTGTGTACAAATTAAATACGGGTTTCACAAAGGACAGGTAAAAACTAAAGCTACAGTTTAATGAATTTGCATACTGAGTTTTCAATAGTGAACAGGATTTGCAGCAATTACCCTTTTGTTGCCAAAGGATTTGACCATGGGCCTTACGTGGCCCTACAAGAACATTGCTGGATAATTTCCCGGAACCGAAGCCATACATCGAAAATAGTAAAAATCTTCACGCTTCAGTCCGAAAGCATGCAAATATTGACAGACATTATTTTTCAATTTTCGAGCGTGAACATATTCCAGCACAGCTGGTTAGGCAAAGGCGTAGACCCTTCGCTCAAGGTTAGGTAAGAAAATTCGAGCGCACTGCAAAGTATTTCGTGAAATTTATGTTATAAAATGTTTTCAAATACACAAATACACAAATATTCGTTTGCATATATAGATCAGCTTAGTACATAATTTACAGCAAAATGCCTTAG
>JABVZX010000362.1:5367457-5388589 GCA_020883565.1 Drosophila pachea
TATTAGTTAAAAAAGGTGAATATAACATAATAAAAAATCGCGTTGATTCAGAGAATACTTCAGCGCCCTGTAAAGTATGCAACATAACGTTTGAATTATATAATAAGGAAAATTAATTCAAGGCATTTACGCAATCTTAAATAATATATAATGGAAGCACTAACAAAAATTGTAAAATCTGCTGTTAGGATATATTGCCATCCATCAGTATCCACCCATTAATACAAGCAGGTGATCAACAGACGGACAGCTAAAAGAAATGAAATTAACTTTAGACGGGATTGACCCTACCCAATGATTTGATGTGGACCTTTTCATACTGGAGACAGATACAAAGAGTAAGGCTAGTACATCCCGGGGCCCTATCTCAGCGAGCGAGAGAGCGACATCGAACACCATGAGAAATTATGAAGCCAAGGAAGACGAGCACGATGACGACGGTGATGGCAATGGCGTCGCCGACCTGTGGTCGCTGGAAAAAGTGAGAACCATGGCGTCCACTGGTAGAGTAAATAAATAGCTGGACACAAAACCAAGCGTAAGCGAAACAGAAAATCACCACGTGGTAAGCTATTCCCGCCCCAAAAGAAATACGTGAAACAGAGCGAGAGCCAACGTATGCTGGCGGGTATAAAAAATTGAATGAAATATTTCTATAACCACAAGGAAGGAAGAGAAAGACAGAGAGCCGCAAATAAATAGAGAGAGGTAAAAGGATATTGATGGCGTGCAACAGTAAAAGGTAAAAAATAAATAAAATGAAAATACGCTTATCAAATATGAAGGTGCGCACATAATGAGTCGAGGCAGGACATGCGGCTCACAAAAGACCGAAATAGAAGGCATCTAAGGGTAGCACAGTTTTAAGTTCTATGGTCAACGACAGGTCAACCCCACACTCGTAGCGACCCAACTAGCCACCAAAACCACCCATTTCTTTGTAACTTACAACGTATATAATCAGCACATTGTGTAAGAATTCAACCGGGTTCTAGCTACGGAAGGTTGTACACTTGTGGATCATAAAAAATATTTTACTTTCAATCGACCAATAATATAGCGCTCAATAGAAGAACAACATGTGCACAACCAAGTAACAATGGCTACCACAAAGCTTAAATACAAGAGCATCTCCAGAGCAGCTCCTACAAAAATACGTTGTTCACTCATCGCTTGAAAAAAATTCATTTCGAAAAATGCTCGAACTGCAATAAATTATATTGCTTGGGCTGAAACGAACCCAAGCAAATCGTAAAAAATGGTTGCGCCCGTAGGTGACCTCAGCAGGACAGCGTGGGGGAAATTGGAGCGCTGTTTTACCCAAGCTGTAGCTCACCTTACCTAGCACCAATACTATCATGAACACAATATATAGAAGGCGACGCCACCGGCGAAGGAGAAGTAACAGTGCAAAATTCGAAGAAGAACATGAGGGGCAGGTGAATCAGGTCAGCGACGGCAGCAGCAAACGGTCAGTTATTGTACATTCACACGCGTTTACTCTCTGACTCATACATCTACATGTAGAGACGTTACATGCTCACAGTGAGAGGCAGTTAAAAAAGTGATACTGAGACGGAGGTTTGAGTCAAGGTTTGAGCTGATGCCATAGACTGAGGACGAGGACAAGCCAATGGCAAGTTAAAATACACTGCCCCGTCGATGTTTATTGGTTCGCAGCGCAATAATATTATATATACACACATACTTATGTAGAATATAAAAATTGAGAATATAAAACCGTCGGAGGGGGGAAATAGAATGACTAGGAAATACTCAGAAATGATTTTCTAGATGCAAGGCATCAGCTTACCACTTTAAAGTTCTTAAAGTAGCTACAGTTAATTGCTGTCATAGTAAAACGACATTATAGAGAAAACAAAATAATATATAACAATATGTAAGGGATTGCACCCTAAAATAGTAAACTTGAAACCTATGTGTCACACGCATTGCATTATGTGCGCCCAACGGTGTTGTAATATTTGCAACGCAGATTGACATCGCCAACAAACCCGAATCAGTGACACAAAAGCAAAAACTAAATTTACCAATTTTCCTTAACAGCTTGGGAGACCAAGTGTTTGAGGAAACCAGATACTTCTGCTGCTACCTGACAAAACGCGTGTCAAACTTTTATACGTAGGCTATGTAAAAGGATTCCCCAAAGGACCTTTGGCAAGCACACAAATAATTTTCCTTCGAATTTACATATTCAGCAATGTTTCAGCCACCGTTGTTCAATACACATTGAAATCGAGCTCCCTAAGTGTTTTCTAAATCGGTGAGCAGCTCGTCTTTGCCGTTGGATGTAACATGTTTGGGTAATAATGTGGATTACTGAATAGGTAAAATAACGAAATTGAATCAAAGCTTTGAAAACTTTGAAAGCATTCTCATAACACATTGCATAACAGCCCTCATTCCACAGGAACAGTTTTAAATGTATATTTGTTAGCGTATTCCTAAATTTTCTAAGTATAGATGGAATTCTAAAAAGATAAGTGTAATTGATATTTCACTCTGAAGCCGTTCAAATAAGTTTCCAGTTTAAGAAAATGAAAATAATTATGGCTAGCGAAAATTATGCATTGGTAACTGAGAGGCACAACATTTTGATAATAATCCAATTTGATTATAAGGGAACGTTGAAAGTGTGTAAACGACTTTACTTTTCCACTGATTCAATCAATCAATAAACGAATAAACGAGTATACGCAATTTGCACACGACACAGCAATGTATCAAATATACGAACATCGATTCGAACACGCATTGACTGCCAACTCAGCACTGCTTGCAAATACCACAAAATCTATTTCGATTCACAATCAAAGTCCCCAACTTCTACTCGGTCTATAGCGGCAATAGGCCGGTTTTGTTTTTCCACTAAAGGATAGCGCTGTTTTCAGTTACCCATTGCTGCCCCATTGGGTAGTGGTTAGGTCCCAATCGTGACCAACTTGTGCTTGAGTGCTTTCGTTTGTATTTAGTGGTGGACTTAAAAATACAGAAACGTTCGCGACCACAAAGGCTGTGGTCGTCAAAGCGTTCGGCCTCTGACGTTGAACGATAAGCCGCAACCGTGTTCATGTCCACATCCATATCGACATCCACATTCGCGACCACACACGTGTCCTTGTGTTCAGCTACCATGTTTTCCAATTTTCAGCACAGTGAATTCAGATTCGTCCGAGGGAAACAACAAAGAAAAATACTCACCCAGCTTTCTCCGATTTCCGTCATTGTATCCGAAACTGTCTATTGACGGTGGCAATAGCTTACACTAAATGTACTCAATTTGACTGTTATGAAGGTTGTTTACTTGTTAGTCTTCATACCTCATCTCCGTAGATTCTATTTTTCCATAACTGTTTCTCGAACGTCGTTCCTGTTTTGACTGCTCAACAAGTGGGCTAAAAATAAATCGCTTTCGATAATATGGAGTATTGAATAAAAAATAATTTTGATAATGAGTATATCTCTTATTAACATGTTAGACTAATTTAATATCTAATAAAAAGCATATTCATATTTATTTCAGGTTTATAACTCATTCCACATTGTTTTTATTATAATCGTATTATTATATTATATTTACCCCGTGGTCTCAATATGCTCATAACTAATTTCTGTTTTAGGCAGAGAATTAGGTTGTATTAATACTTTTGTGGACAGCAGATCTTTTATCGGGGCTAATATTTGGGACTGATGTAAAAATATTAGTTTTAGTTTTTCCAACTGAAATAGGCCAATTCCAAGATGAACAGTTATTACATCGGGTGGAAATACACCATGAATACAACGTTGTACATACGGAACTAAATCATATGCAAAACAAGAACAAAGCTTTACAAACGTCTCCCGATCATTTCCCGTAAAAGCCTGCTGTTCTTGACGATAGAATAAGAGAATTCGCTGTGCTACATACTCTAATGACCTTTGTAAGCAAATGGTGACGTCCACAGCAACTGCAAGAGGCGCACAAAGACGTAACTCATTCAACGAGTTCAAATATCCATTACACAGAACAGCAAGCGGATAAAAATCGAGCAATGTATCTGGTGGGGCATATGAATCCAGATCTCGATCGCTTACAGATAAAAGGGAAGGATCGAGCTGCTTGCGAGTGTGGAGGCTTATTTTGTTAATAAGGGTAAACTTGTCTAATTCCTTTTCAAAATTGTTATTTACTTGGAGAATTGAAGACTCAAACTTGTTGCGCACCACACGTATAAATATGGGTACAATAAGTGCACGAAAATCTGCACCAACACGACTAAAAGACAGTCCAAAATACATACATTGTCCTAGAACGGTTTCAATGGAATTGACACCTCGTCCCAGATCTTCTTCAAGTGTTAACAAAAAGGAATTTATCTGTAATTAATGCATTACATTTGATTATTTTACAACATTCTTAATAAGAAATCAACGTACCTTGTTTTGCAACCACGCTTCAAAAAGTCGATTGCCATTACAGCTAACTCCCTGAAACTGTTTTGATACTGCCGATCTGTTTAACGTTTCAACATCGGGAAATATAGCACGGTATTGTGTTATTATGTTAAACAGGTTGATTCGAGTAGTTTCAATAGTTTTTGTTAAATGCTGGTGGGCTATAAGCGAAATGATAATACAAGTAAGGTGATAATGCATTCGTGAAACTTTGATAAATATACCGTCTAATTTTGGAATAGAGGCTAAGCACGTGGTTAACCAAGCGTCGCGAGCCTGTAGGAACTTCAATTTCAATTCAGCGTCTCCGAACGCCTGCATTCGTCGCAAATACCCAATTATTTGTAAACACTTTGGAAGTTGTAAGTCCATACGCAACTGTGCAATTAGCTGGGCTAGTATGGTATGCCAAAGAGCCTCTACGGAAGTGACAATACTCTAAAAAAAAATAACTCTCGTAACATTCAATGGAGAAGAGAAAGCATATTACTAACATGCACCACAGGTATTAAATGCCCTTGATGCTGGCCCATTCGCTGAACATAGCTCGCTAACTCAAGTGCATCTTCGTATCGGGCTTCACGTATGCAACGTTCCATCAGCTGAGGTAGTTCAAGTATCTCCAGGAGCTGAGCATTTTTGTGTAATGTAATGCTGTTCAGTCGGCGCTGCTCATTCAGCTCTGCTGATTTTTCAAGAAACTCCTCACACCTGGAACTGAACTTAGGTATATTCTCTATGAGGGAATCAACTTGAGCTTCAGCATTTTGAAATTCCTGGAATATCGAACGCGAATTCTCCGCAGTGGTAATAAATGTTTTGTAATTAGAAATAGCCAGCTCTTGAGTTTTTTCCAGTATGCGCTTGGTTTCTTCTGCTAGCCTAGTTTGCTCTTTTTTCAGTTGCTCAACTTTACAAGAACCCAATTTTTCCAAATAAATATCCAGTTCCACATTGCCACGCAAGGTTTCTAAAAATATAAAAAAAAGAGTTAGACGTGGACAGTACGAAAAGTTTTATTGTATTATAATAAACAACAAACAAGAAACCTGGAATTCCATTCGGAAAAATTAATTTTAGCACTCGTTCATTTTCCAGTATGACGTTTTCCGAAAATTGCATTCTGAATAAAATATTTTTTGTTTTATTCAATTGTTCAACCCAACCCGATAGTTCCGTATTCTGTAAAGTAAAAATAACAATAGTCAAATCAATGTATCGATATTTTTTGTATCGTTAAATTTAAGCATGTTGAAATATCAACCAGGGCTTCGTTGTTAGGTAAAAACACCGTGTTAGGAACTGATTGCTTTAACACTTCATTCGCGTATCGAGTAAGCACTTGTAGATATCATATATTTCGATACGAATTTACATCATGCAACAAAATATTAGTGTTATATCAATCAGGTTTACTAGACCTATTGTAGAAAAATCTCGCTGATGTATCACTTTCTGGGCTATACTAGAATAGCTTAATGTTGAAACATACATTCAAATCAAAATAATAAAATTATCAATTATAATGAAAAAATAGAACCTGTTAATTTAATTGGGTTGTATATTTAATAAATCTAATCATTTCTTACCTGAACTGACTGTAAAGTGTTTCATGTGTATGCCTAAACAACTTCATCGTTGGTGTATTGGAGAAAGTTGTTATTTTATAAGACAAATTTATGTATAGTCTATATATCCACCAGTACTATTATGCATACACATTGACAGCCATGACTCCAGTAAGTTTAGTGGTAATTGCATGGTCAGATAAGCATGTAAAAAGGTTGTTTAGATCATTAGGATCAGAGACAGCTCAACTTAGATATGAGTGGTTGGTGTATTGAATTGTGATTGCTACAAACGCAAGTGCAACGAGCAATCTGTACAATGCGTTTTTGAAATATGTGTATCTATTTATTTAAATATTTTGTTTAGAAAAAAATCACTAGAAAGATATATAAGTGAACATCAAATTGAAATTTATTGACAACACTTTTGAAAGGCTGATAAGAATCGTTTTTACTTTTACACTTTCACTTTACACCAAATATAATGGAGAGAGTACAGGCACACATATTAGCGTACGCCCGAATTCGAACAACGATTGAACGCATGGGAAATAGACGATCCATCAATTTACCCACTTCTATCTATTGCATGATGCCCTTTCTATTTTATGTAACACTGTCTCTACTAAATTTTAGTATGAATTTACACTGGAAGACTATAATACATAATTTGTAACAAATAATTACAATGCAATTACTCTTGCTGTTTAAATGCAACTTATCAACTTAATAATAAAATTTAAATGTAACATTATCAACATAACCAAAGGCGGCATGCATATGCAGCACTGCCAAGAAAGTTAAGGCCACTACTGACCTACTAAACGGCGTAAACATCTTCGTAAGTCGGCAGAGCTCCCGGTTCCCCTCAACACCAACACCAATGCGCCTTCTACATACGTTCAAAAAAACAAAAGCAACAACATAAACATCGTCATAAGCAACGACAGTACCAGTCGTGTCTTCGTTTGGTTTGAGAGCCTATCTGTTGATATATTCGGGGCTTGCGCTTTGCTCTCTCGTCGTGTCGTTGACGATTTGGTTTTTTTGTCTGTCGGTTGTTTTTGTTCTTTTTTTCGTAGTTTTTGCCGCTAGTTTTTCAATGATGTGTTTGGTTGCGCTAGACCTCTTCCTGTAATTGAAAAATGTATCAGTTCAAAGTAATACCTGATTTAAGTCCTCTAATACGTATATAGTTTTATATAACGCCAATGATGCCTTCCCATTCAAGCTTTGGTGATGCCAAGTGATATTCATAGTGATATTTACTGAATTTTAGTATAGTAAGTTTAGCAACAGAGAGCAATAGTTATTTTACACCCATTTCATGCATGTGTAGAGGGTATAGAAAGCGTTTTCGCTTGCGTCGCGGTTTGGCCGTATTACTGGCTCTGTCGTGAGTCGAGTTCCGATCTTACGGGTGCCTACTCGGCTTTGTCGCTGCGAGCGTCGTTACTTGCTATCTCCGCTTGCACTGACTTTTTCCATAGCTGTCGACGCAGTTGCAGACGTGAACGCGAAGCGTATAAACGTGAGTCGATTTTAAGCTTCATTTTTTGGAACAGCTTCATATTTTTATATTCGCCTGTTAATATTGTAAAACCAATAGCTGCAAACACTACAGAGAAATTTTACAGTGCATACGGCATTCAAAGATATAAACTCTATTAATATGAATATAACAAGTTGCCAATATGATAGTGCAAATCATATACCAAATCCAAGTTTTTATACAACAAAGTGTGCTTACAAGAGTTTGTGAAATTGTATATTATCTTGCAAAATTCTAAAAAGATATAAATTTACTTGGTATTGATTCTGCATAACTCTTTACCGCACCATAGTGGAAAATGGATCTCATGAAAAGGAGTAAAGGATTCCTGAAAGCGAAACTAATAGTGGTAAATATAGCAGCACAGTAGCTAAGTAAGAATACGCACAAATCAACCTACTATTATATATTTAAAAATTTACTATATTAAGTACATACTATGTATAACAGAAGAGAAAGACTCTTTAAATATTGTTAAAAAATATTATATGTGTGCTTTAATCAAAAAAAATTAACAGAAATGTTTTAAAGCAGCAAGGCAATGTCTATTTTTTATTACCTTAGGACGAGATATGAAATAGATAATCGACATATTGTAAATGTTAAGATATTTTCTGTATGGAATTTAGAAGTAGATTAATTAAAAAAAAAGAAACAAAGCGTAGGTAATACTATGTTGCCAAATTTTTATAAAAGCTGATTGCATGTATAAGTAAAAATTACACATTCAAGAATAAAGAAAAGTCGTTGTTAGTCGCACTGCTTTCTGTAAATGGCAATTAGTTACCACAGAAATGGCCATAATCAACACCAAATTTGGATAAATGTAACATCAACTTTATTTGCAGAAAGCTTTTATAAAAACCAACAATTTATCCTCAGCTGTAGTGCGAACAGCGAGAAGATCTTGTAGTGGTCTACAACAGCGTTCGAGTATTTAGGAAATAGAGACATAAACGGTAAACGTCATTTAACTTCTACTAGTCAGCTGGACTATCAGTCGGCGGTCAGCGTGTTGATGGTGGCTGGTTTGGTAAACTCTTAGAAAGTTGCTATCCTAATCACAATTGCGCAGTAACCCCATCTAATATAATATCTTTATCATGTCAAAGAATGACAAATATTTTCCCTAATGATAGATGACTTAATATACGTTTAATGCAAAAGTTACGCTTCGATGTTTGAATTCGGAGGATTTTACTGATACCTCTTTGACTAAGGAAACATAATATTTTTTGGTATATACGAATTTGCGCTCTCGTTCGAAAGGGAATTATAATAGTGTTCATTAAATACATATATTTTAATACAAAAGAAATTAATTTTTAAATAAATGTGCGTTAACATAAGGAAGAAATAGTATGAAAATGAAATTATTTTGAGAGTATAGGTTATAGTACTTTTTCATTTACTGTTTTTAAATTTAAAAACAATGTTTTATTCATTTCATATTCATATTACCTAATCGGGCGATGAAAGCGGGAACTCACAGTCCCACACACTTTTGAGGAAACACAACACTTTCTTTTTATCAAACTCAAACGCAATAGAGATGACTCATTTATGCTTAAAAAAATTTATCGGGTAAAAGTGATAGCCAATTGATATGAAATATAAGTTTGAAAGTAAACCTGTTTCACGATATGAAACAGTTCCGAAAAACCTGAGATCGAAGTTTAAGTAGTTAGCATATGTTCCTGTGCTGCTGACTGTCCAACTAAAAGGGAAAGTTGAAAGGGACCAATCAATTTTTTAGACGAATAAGGCTTTTAAGCTTTGCTGCAGTTAAAGACATCGTTTACTTTTACTTAGTAACTTCGAGAACATACGGTTGTAAATGCACATCGATTGTTATGACTTGTACATTTGGCTTTGCGCGAAAGTAAAATGTGATTATATGGGGAAATACAATAGAAAACTTGTTCGCCGTTACGCTTTTGATTTTAGCTCCAACCCATTGGCGATAGTTGTTGTGCAGATTCGAAGTCAGCTTCTTAAAACTCTATATTAAAGTCTTGGTTAAAGTATTGAATAAATTAGCTATATGATGTACATCCTGTACGAGTGTCATCCGTATTTTAGTATTAATTACATTCTTGCTTCATTTTCAATTGTAGTGCGGTGTATTTTTTTTGTTTCTGCTCATAACATCAGTAGCTCCATCCGACCAGCAGTTCGGATTTGACTCAGCAAACTCTTGCAGCCCCAACAGCAAAACATCCAGACGTGGGAGAGCGCAGATGATTGCTGCAATACCGTGTGACTTAGCTAAACAGCCATTTTGCCACCTGCCAGGTTCAATATATCCTTGGCACGCTGTTCGCCGATTCGTTCATGAGAATCAGGGGTTAATGAAACGCATGTATGGCGATGTGCGTCACATTTCCATACTACGCGATGAAATCCAAAATAACGATATAGTTGATATGGACAGTATGGATGATGCTGCACTGCGCTATTCCAAGAAACATCGTAGTGCCAAATATATGTTGAATGGCAAGGATACAGCTCGGGATGAATACAACAACTACAAGAGCAACGACGTGCTTATGGAGCCACATTTTCGCCCAGTGACTACAGTTATAAACAAGCCATCAATAACAACTCCCCCAACACCCTCTCTTAAACACTCAACAAACTCTCCCAGCTTAATCGCATCATCCAAACTATCGGATGAGCAACCAAAAATAGAAACAAACCGGGTTTACGAATTATCTAAGCCTGAGCTCTCTAATGCAACTAATGGGTATATAAATTCAACACAGTTAGTGGTGGAACAGAATATCGAGCAGGTTCCATATATTTTTAGTACCCAAACATCTAAAGGGAATCCAGTTACAGAGATCAACGGCACCACGGCAGCACCTAAGCTCGCAGCAGATGCTACTCTTCATAAGCAAAACACCTCCGAAAATTCTCAGGAGAAAACTTCAATAACTACTGATCCAATCCCCCTTATAAAAATTAAACCAACGGAGCCAATGTTAATATCAGAAACAAATTTTGACAATAGCAGCACCAGCACTATGGCTTCTTTGGTTACCGAAAGAAGTGTGACAAGGCCAATAATGGGGAGTACAACACCCGCAAGCTTCGTCTCACTCTTCTCACCATTGCAAACAATATTATCTTCAGACAAAAAAGTGAAGCCAGCGTTGACCAGTAGTACAAATTCGCCACCTACCTCTACAAAATCTGGATTTCTGCGTGAAGGTCAATTATTTCAAGATGCCATAAAACAGGAGCCTGTCGCTGTCAGTAGTACTATGCGAGGAGTGTAAGTGCCAAATTCCTTACTATTATGTGTCTAACAAGTTTATAATTTCGATTTCATTTACCGTCTGTCCTATACAGTAATGCTTGTCCAGTAAAGGACGAAGTCGTTGCTCCTTTTTGGGCGAACAACACACGTGGTGAAGTACTGGCTCTGCTCAACTTATATCCCTTCGAGCAATATGTACACTGGGAAAAATGCACACATGAATTTAAGCAAATGTTTTGCCGCGATGGATGCCGCTGCGAACAGCAGTACCGACTGCATCGTCTTCTAGCATACGACCCGCATAACGAATGCCGTGGAATTTTCTCTGATTGGTTTCGATTTCCGTCAAGCTGCATATGCAAGTGCTATAATATACCCCTTGACTTTCGTGTAACGTCGCGCAGTCCACGTTTCGAAAGCAGCTTCGATACGCAAAAACCGCTGCCAATTTTAGATCCTATTGAGGCAGCCGAGTCAGAAGTCCAGCGTGCAATCTATGAACACGCAACGGATCAGTGGTATCGGCCAAGAGATGAATATGAATTTGTTGACGGTTAGCTTTTCAATCGCCTAATATAATTTAATCCTTAGACGGGATCTATGCTCTTTGACCTAGTCTCTGTAAAGTAGACAAATTTCAACAATTAGTAACAATTGGGCCCTTTTTTAGTTACTTAAATTAAAATGCCCTTATCGTATAGAAAACAAGTTTACATACAAAGATTATTACATTAATAAATCAAAAATGTAATTGTTTGACGTAAGCAAATCACTGTGCAATTGTATATACTTCTTAGTATAGATTTTCACGGTATATACTTACAGAACAAATATTCGTTGATTTTTAAAACATTGTACTATCACATGAAGGAAATGTGCCCATAACCTAGTTTAAAGAGTTTTATGAAATCATATTAAAAAATGTAAACAAGATAATTTTATAAAAATATTTATTGCAAAAATATATACGCATGAACACATACGTATGTAAGTATAATTTTCATAAAATATATGTATATGAACTAATTGTATTTAATACCTTTATATTCTTTTCTTTCTGTGTTAAATTTTTGATGAATACCATTTTTCGGTTAAGGCATGTTTGTTCTCACAGGCAGAATTTTATTAATATCATATTTGTTCAAAAAGAATATATAAAAGGCAAAGCCTTATTTAAAACCTCATTTGTAGATTTTCTACTAATTTTTAAAAATTGTGAGTGAACAAGATCATAAATGTAAATACAGTTTTTAATTCTTATACAACTTTATATATACTATGTATGTGAATAATGTATAAAAATTCAACCAGAATAATATATTAAAAATTCAAACAATTTTTTGAACAATACAGGCAGAAAAATAGAATTGAATTTTATGCCTTTTTCATGTTCCTTGCACATCCAATAATTAATTACAACTTATTGGAGCATTACGTAAACTAAAATAAATCAGACATTCAAAACAGACCAAAATTCGGTTCGCCTTACATGGAAACAATAAGAAAAAATCGAGTTACGCATTGATGATAACAAATACGAAAATTAATTATGTTTTAGTACGCTCTCCAATACTACACACACTTACGAAGGGAATCTGTTCTCTGTTCATATAAAATCCTTATTTCCTTAATAAGGCTATCCAGTTGTAATAGGGACCCAGAGAAGTTTATCCTGCTCCTTATCAACAGCATCTTTAATTTGCGTGCACATGTGCTTAATGCTAACTCCAGGAATTACGGCTATATTATAAAAAAGCAATGGAATAGTTATTTAATAAAAAGATTCTGCTGATAGGAACAACAGGACTATAAGACATTAATTATATAATTCATGATAAAAATGTATGGTAGCCTACCAGATATGTATTGTTTGTAGTCAAATTCCAACTTTAATGCTCGCTCGTACATTTCTTTAGCCGCTTTTGCTGATATTTTGTCAGTTCCAAAGTCTCGAATATCCCGTATTTGTTTGGCTGACTTAAAACGTAACAGCAAAACAATCGGGTAAATTTGCAAACGCTGCAGACGCTCCACTGCTGAAATCGACACATCCAAGATGCAATGGCGTCGATCCTGAGACCCATTTATATTGAAATGATGGCGAATTGTTAAATCATAATAGACTTACCATTTTGCACGCATTACTAATTGCTTCCACGGTAGTACATTCAAATTTATTACCTCGCCGACGATAATCTACGAATATATTCTCTTTCAGCCCTTCCTCCATCGCTTCCTGTGAACAGTCCATGGTCGTTACTTCACACAACTTAAACAAATTGGAAAAATCGATTTTTAATCGATCTATCAAGCACTCAGATAGTGGTCCAATGATTAACACTGGTCTTCGTATTGGCGCTGCTTAAAAATTTTCATTAGATATTTCGATTTGTAAATTAGTGGGCTATATGAGCTTACAGTCTAAAAGTTCAACTCGTTGATAGCTGAGGACACCACCATCATCGTTTAGAATGCCCGAGTCGGGGAAAAAACTTAGTTGTGTATTGCTAAAACTCGCTATCTCCGTGGAATCACGCGACGAGCTTCGCTGATTTTTTTTTCGTCGAAAAAATGATCGACGTGCTGAAGTGCTACCGCGTCGTGCAGTGCCTGTATCACAATCCACAACTTCACCCGTACGAAGCTCTTCTTCTACCCTAATACAAAAAAAAAGATTAGTTAAAAAATAGCACAAAATGTCATGTACTTTGACAGTCTAAAAATACTTACTTCATTTGACTTGGAATGACACCACACTCTTTACGATGTCCCATAGAATCTAATTTCCAAGCGCGCCATAGACCAAATGTTCCATTGAACACCGTGTTATCTACATAAAGAACTTCATCTTTCACAAAACGTAAGTCTTCTTCATTGAGCTCGCCTATTCGGTCAAACCCCACGCGTATATAGAAAGAATCACCAGGTTTATCCTTGATTTGTTTAAGTGCTTAAATAAAATATTTTAATAATGAGTCTAAAAGCATATCTGCGTTATATTAAACTTACTTTGTAATTTATTCTGTACAAGCATTGTAACCGTGTCAGTAAGTTTGGAGATCTCATTTGCAGCCTGCTCGGCGGTAACACCGCTTAAATCGACGCCGTTATATTCTAATATCTGATCTCCCTTCCGTATACCGGCAAGATCTGATGGTGAACCAGACGCCACATCATGAACAAAGATTCCTACTTTGTTACCACCAAATAATTTTATTCCCAAATTTTTCGACTTATCCATGTGTAATGTCACAAAACGCAGATCTACAAAAAATAACAAAGCGTAAAAACCAGTACTGTACCGATTACAGTTAACTTTCATGTATGAATTACATTTACCTTCATTACTCGCTGGTGCTGGAGTTGATGAGACCGTGAGCTTCGTATCATCGTCGTAAACAGTAGAAGTAGCTGAGGGAGTCGTGGGCGTTGTCGTCGCTGCTGACGAAGGCATATCCTGGCTACTGCTGATATCAGACTGATTTTCCAAACTGTCTGTAAAACTCTGATCCTTAATGGATTGATGAGAAAGTGGTGCATGTATACTTGATATCGCGGACGGAAGTAAAGACATCGGCTGCATCGGCAATGTCGTTTGCGCACTTCGTGTAGGCGGCCTTGGTGAATTTCTAGGCGTTGGAGACCCTGAATGATTATGTGGAGATTCTGGTTCCAGATTGTGTATACCTTCATATTCAGTTGATTGAAACTCTAAAACATTGTTTTTAAAATAATTATTGAAGAAAATAATTAAATCTAACAATCTACTCACTTTCTGGATTATACTGCACTAGCATTGTAAAGGAGTCACCACATTGTCGTAGCACATTTGCTGCTATTTCATTGGTAGCTGCACGCATATTAATGCCACATACTTCTAAGAGTTGATCGCCCACCTGGAGACCAGCACGCATTGCGGTACTTTTGTCAGCAACTGTCGACACAAAGATACCGCCGCCATTCTTGTTGCATAGTATAGTAATACCAAGCGACTTATCGCGCTTATCAATCGTGACTCTTCTAAGGTCTCCAGGGCATAAAAAATCCGTAGCTACATTGGAACTACGTTTTCCATTGCTGCTCGGCCCCCCATGGCTTAATACCTCTACATGTACCTGTGGCATAGGGGACCCTCTGCCACTGCCACCACTACCTCCACCACCACTAATGCTATTTGCGTTTACAGCATAGTTCGTGTGCAGCGTGGAGTTCATTAGCGCAATAGGCACAGTTGAGGTTCCAGAAGCATAGTGGTGGTCAATGGACCCCGAGCTGTTTTTAACCAGGCTACTATTGTTCTGTCTGTTGCTGGCTACGCTGGGGTTCGATGGAATGCGAAGACGCTGGTTATCTTTTTTTCTTGGAAAGGTTCCGCCTTCATAAATGACTCCATTTCCAGATCCTGCTGCACCAGTTAGGCTGTAGGGATAGTGTGTCTGTGGTTGGCTATACTCGATAAACGGTGGTTGCGGTATATGGGCTTGCTGATGTGAATGTTGCGTTGTCACAAAATCTAATTCAGTAGGTATTCCAATAGTACTACTATTACTATTATTTTCTTGCTGTGCTCCCTGCGATGTTTGTGGTGTCGACGCTAGTGTTGACGGTGGAGGCGAAGGTAACGTTAATGGACTTGACCGTCGGGTGTAACGAAGTCCATGAGTGCTGGGGGGGAAACTGGGAAAGAGCTGTGTATGCCGGTTTCCTACCGTAGACATGTGTGTCTGATAAGGTTGCATATAGTTGTTTCCCGCTGTGACGAGAATGCCAGACCCGATGCTTTCACTATCACTGGGATATTTAGGCACGTGCTTTGATGGCATCGGCAATACATTTCGTTTTCGGTAGACATTGCATTCACTTATAGGTGGACTTTTAGCCGACAACATAGACTCTATAGAGTTTTGTGACTTGAGCGATACAATATCTACTGGACCGCCCGAACTAGAACAAGCTGAACTGCTCCCTGCAGAAACACGGGGAGGCGGATGAAGCGGCATAAAAGAAGTAGTATTTAGTTTTGGCATTGGTAACGGCGGCGCTGGCTGCTGAAACATGTCAAACATTTGATGCTTTCGTGAAGGGAATTCGCCAGCAGCTACTGTAGGCACGACTTGTTGCTGTGCCTGCTGACCGCTTGTTTTTGGCTGATAAAAATCACTTCCGCTGGCTGGTATATTTAGAGAAAATCGGTGTGGATTGTGTGAACGCACAGAACGATCTTGTCCATGCAGTTTTACGCATGCATTAGCGCCCATTAGGGGCGCGATTCTTTGCATAGTTGTTTTATCTTCCGGAGACGTAATTGGACCTCCATATAGAGAATGTCGTGGGTAATTTACGCTCCAGTTACTCGGCTGGAAAAGAGTAGCCGCTACATTGTTTACCGGATTAGAATTACGGTTAGGATGTGTTTTGATTGCACCACCGTTAATATTGCGCGGCTTAGACAGCTGTGACGGTAATGGAGGCGGAGGAAGATCTTGAAGATGCAGTTGACCTTTGGATTCTACCTGATCTCTGACGTCATCGTCCTTATCGACATTGATGGGACCAGCAGTAAAAAGCGACATAAGAGCGCGTTTCTTTTCGCCACCACGCTGAACAATTGTACCAGTTGGGTTATCATGAGAGATATTGGTTCTTGGCCAAGTTCCCATGCTTTTTGCCTCCTTTTCGCCTTTTTTCCCTCGCTTTTGACGCTTGAAGAGATTCTCTTTACTTTTTTCAGAGCTATTTTCACTTAACACTGAATCTAATGCCGCAATAGCTACATCATGTTCCTGGTCAAAACTATCATCGGCCGTACCGGGCTTACTGAACTTAAGTTTACGAAGAAAATCCGCAAATTTGGATGGATGCTTGGCAGCACCGCTATTGGAATTCGTAACACCGTTGCTATTATTTAAGTGCTGCATAGAGTCAATCGAGCTATCGGTTTGCGCTGACGAACTGGTCATACGACAGTGGGTATCCGACTGCTGCTCCTGAACATACTTTAAAGCAAATATATTAACAGTTTCATTATTAAGTAACTGTATCACCTCATCAATCGATTTTAAGGAATCCATTGATTTATTATTAATACTTAGCACGCGGTCTCCCACATCAAGTTCGGGCTCATAGAAGGCGACCGAGTTCGGCTCTATTTTTGCTATGAATACTCCCATATCTAACTGTAATCCAATGGACTCACGGCTGTTTGTCTTAAGTTGCACAGAATACGAATGTCTTTTACTATGACGAGTGCGAGAAACGAGCAGCAGGCAACGTGGCGCAGAAGCACGTATTTTATCTAAAACAACACGTTTCGGAATTCCCTGGCATTCTATATCATTCACTTTACATATAACATCGTTTATTTTAAGTTTTCCAAATGCTGCTGAGCTACTGGTGACGCCGCAAACCAGTTGGCGCTTGTTACTATCATCGAGTATTATTCCTAGATCTGCATCATGATAGTTGCACAATTCAATTTCCAGGAGGTCTTCGCCACCTTCATAACTGCTTAAGCGAAAACTTCTGCGAGAAGCATTTTCAAAAGAAGTAGCAGGAGTTATTAAAGATTGACTCTCAAGCTGTTCCTTAAGCGCATCAATTTTCTTCTGTGCCTCATCTTTTTGCTTCTTTATTTTTTCACTATCTCTTATGGCCATTAATAAATCGGATATTGCTTTATCGCGCTCTTTTCGCAAATTGTCACATAGAGTTTTGACTGAGTCACGTTCTAGCACAATTTTCTCACGCTGCGATATTGCCCAGTCTCGCACGCGTTTCGCCTCTTCAGCGTCTTGCAAAGCCCGCTCAACTTCGGACTGAGCCTTGTCAAGGCTCTTTCGGAGCTTTTCAATCTCCTCTTTACTGTCATTACTGAACTCTTTAGACCAACTGCTCTCACGCGATTTGAGCAGATCACGTTTCTTATACTCAGAGTTTGCTAACTGTAATGTTTTAAGCTCAGCTTTGTATACAAGTTCATCTTTTTGGAGACGATCAATTTCTTTATTGGCTAGTGTCAGATCATCGGACATTTTTTGATGCTCCTGCAACACATTATCTTTCTCGGAGAGTAGTTGATTAAGTTCTTCGGTTAATGACAGTACGTGTTTTGTCTCCTTGGATAGTAAAACTTTTAAAGTTTGAATCTCTTCACCACGTTCACGATAAAAATTACGTTCTTTTTCCAACTCAATGTAAGATTTTTTGTATTTCTCGCGCTCCATTGCTATTAAGTTTCGTTCCTTTTTCATTTCAGCCAACTTCTCACCAGTGTTGCAACTGCCATCACAAGATGTTGGCAATTTACCATAGTAGAAGGCAGCACTGTTGCCGGGAGTCGGTGCTGATGGTGAAGAATTTCCACGATTTTGGTTTTGGTTTTGATTCTCAAGCAACATTAATTTGTGTTTTAAACGTGCACTTTCAGCTACAATATCTGTATACTTGTTCCTATCAGCCATGTAATGCTCCTGGTAAAGATTTAACTGCGTTGCTAACTCATCGCAACGTCTCTCCGACTCAGAATGCTGATGCCGGAGTGTGGTCAGGTCCAACATCGCCGATTCATATTGTGATTGCAGCAAATCGTACTTTTTTCCATTATTTCCAACTCCCGCGCCAACTCCAACGCTGTTGACTACTTTTGTCGGTCCATTGTTATTGGCCATATTGGCTGCCGTTGTGCTGCCACTCGAGTTAGAAGGCGGACGTAATGTATTATCATAGCCCACATATTCAGAGCTTACTTCTGCAATTGTGTAAAAATTTACTATTGATAAAACATATCCTTCATTAATGAAAATTAAATTATCTCACCCTCCTGACTGCTTGTACTGGTCAACGAAAGGTCACCAGACGCCATTTTTGCCATCACAACATCCTTATCATACTTTTCAATCGAATATAACCAATTGAAAATAAAGCTAAAAAATATGCTGACTCTTTAATCAATTTATAAGGGATTCATATTAGCATTATGTTTTTAGCATATGTAAAATGAACACTTTTCGCCAATGTCATTACCACATTCATATTTGGTGGAACAATCATAAAAGTTATAAACCTAAAAAACAGTAAAGTAATGAATACGAAGATTCGCAAGTTCGTATCCCGAACTACTGTTGCGCAAATCCAATGCACGGGGAAAAAAGAGGAGAGCGGTAATAAGCAAGAATTAATTGAGCTACTCAATCTGACTGCAATGAAAATTATGCATTGTGCTGAATGCAACACAAAGAGAATGAGAGACTAAGAGAGGCAAATGTTAGGAAATTTGACAATTGCGGTGAACATTGTGGAATCAAACATATTGACGTGTTTATGCATATGAATGTATATGTCCATTTGTATACTTGAATTAAAAGCAATACACAAAGACAAAAGTGAAATATGAATGAAGATGAACTAGAACGCACACATCCAAACGTTGGCTTTATATATGCGCTTGCCGAGTAAGGCTAATAAAAAAAAGAGAATATGCAGCTTTTTTAAAGTATAACAAAAGGTTTAAAGACATTAAGTACAAGGTCACACTCCAACAAAAATATTTTATTTTCACTTACCCAACCACTATTGAAGAAACTGTCCCAATTCACTATATACAAATACTTAATAACAACCTTTTGATTTTCGACAATGCAAACGTCACTTCTTTATTTTCACTCTATGTGCGTTTCATTACTTTCTGGTAGAGATCAGATCGTAGTGGCCTATGCAACGGCTTGTTAACGAAAATTTAAAGATTTGTTTATCATTTTTACACTTATTTATGTTTCTATTCGATTTTGTATTAAATACAAATGAACCTTTAAAGCAACCAATTTTATTTCAGCAAACTCAATCAAAAATATTAAATAAAAATAAAAATTTTCACTGCGAAAGTTTCAGTGCGACCGCACCTCCAGAAACTGAAATACTGAAAAACGGTTTGCGAGAATAATACTAACTAGCACAACGGAAGATCTCCCAGAAAAATTTGTTGTAGGATATTATCGGCGAATAATGTATTAATAATATATTTAAATTCTATATTTTTAATAGAGCTTTGAGGAACTCCGACACTTAACAAAAACAAGTTACGACTCCAAATACTAAATTGTTTCTTCTTATTAAGCTTGTTAACTATTTTTGTTGTATTTGAATATGTGGTATCATGGGTATAATTATGTATGAATTAGGTACATTTTATGCAAGTTTAGTAAAAATGAGAAAGACTGTTGTTTCTTTATTTTCAAGTATTATAACTTTTTGCTTGAATTTATATTTAGTTAAATTGACAATATTATACTAATCTTATTCTAATTTTATTTATAATTGATAATACTAAGTAACTATATCTGCTTCAAGCCCTAGTGACTCTGAGTGTTTTTTCGCTTTCATTCGTAAATCTGCAATGCTGGAATTCTTGTGCGCGGCGGCAAACGCGGCCAAGTGGAGTGGATATTGCGGCATTGGAAAAAGGCCTGCAGATCTACTTCTGTTACTAATCGCCACCGCGTACTAAGAGAAACAAGATTTATATATTTGTATATACGTTATTATATACTTAATATATTACCTGGTGAGCGGCGGCAGATAAGATTGCTGGATCAAATGCAGAAAATGCCGCTGCTGTAACGTTACCTGAAAAATGTTCAACTCCAGACGACACCACAGCTACTGGTGAAGTGCTCTGGTTATTATTGATGTTAGTGACGCTCTTTCCAGGCTGCTGTGGTATAGGGCACAAACTATTATTTGATGACATAGCTGACGTATTGGTATTGCGGATATTAGCTAAGTTTACATATGGCGCAACACGGCAAGGTTCAAGCGGCGTAGACACCGGCGGGCTTCGGCTGTTCAGTAAAATACCTGTAAAATAATATGTTTAATGCATTTTTCAGTCAATTATGATATGGTTGAAGATCTTTATAGTTATATAACTTTAATGAAGTTACCACTTTTCAAATATCATTAGTCAATAAATAAAAGCACTGCAAAGTTTTCCCCACCTATAAATATTGAGCATTTTACCTATAAATATTAGCTAATATTTCATATCCTTAGAATACCCATATATTTCGAGAATTTTATTGTTCGCGCGCAAATGAAGAATTTATCCACTATTTTACAACTGCACGGCTTTAATAGAAACTAGTTGAAATTCTATAATTTAAAGAATTTTAGTCTGAGCTCTAAATACATAGTTAATTTCTTAGAAAGTCTGTTCAAAAGTAATGCACGTTTACCATTTTATGACAGTAGAATTATTTTTATTGTAGGATCATTTCCGGCATTATTTCCTTACAAGA
>JABVZX010000001.1:35738-63876 GCA_020883565.1 Drosophila pachea
ATGAAGGAAGATATCGATAAGGAGATCAATATGCTTCCTTCCAAAGAAGAAAAGCTCCGCTATTGTAGACCATATAAGCCTATACAATAACGACAGCTCTGAAAATAAAACTGGAACAAGAGGCGAGAGAAGTGCTCCTCAGCCAGAACATATCTACGCTAAGAAAGTGGTAAAGAACTGTGCTAAGAGTTCAACTGCTAATGAAGGAGTGGGCGCTAACTCAATAGATGGCGCTAGTAACTTCAACTCACGCGCTAAGCTAGAACCATTTTATTTGTCCACAGTTACATGTGTAGTGGCTGCATTGGAAATGCTGAATAAAATCGTTGGTTCGGACAGTTACACCACCAGGCCCCGCGTTGATCGTGGACTGAAAATACAATGCCGTACTATCAAACACTGCAGGCAATTGGTTGGTATTAAAAAAAAACGAAGAAGGGTAGTCAAATTAAAAATATCCTCAGAATACAATAACGCCCAATATGGACAGCAGCGACATCCAGTATAATTCCGCAAGAGACAATCATCAGCAGAGCCTCAGGTACGGCAATTGCCATAGATGAGACTCAAGGCGGAGCTACAGGCACAGACACCGCTACAAAAGCGTCAATAGCCACGAAAACAGCTAGAGCCCCTTGCTCTACGAGCATCACCGTCAGCCATTGCTCAGCCAGTACCGGCCTCTGTTGCAGCCTATTTTCCACTGAATAGTGCACAAAGGCACTCACCAATGGAAAATTGATGTCTTGACCAGTGCCCTAGTTGTGGCAAATAATAATCGAGGCACGGCAATGCTGGATGCAAATAGACGGCTATAGACCATAAATGGGACTCAAAACGTCAAATACCTAGGATTTGGAGTTTCTGGCCGTAAAAATAAGTCGGCTGTTTAACTTAAGCTAGATATCAAGTGAAATTTATGAAGATTAATATACTAACTTAAATATTATTAGAAATGTATATATTTTTCTATTTCAAAATATATTAAGCAATTCGAATGTGAGAAGAACAGCAATTGCCACTGTTGAATGACAATTGGTCTTCCTATTATATATATATATATAATGCTATATATCTAGCATTAGTTAATAAGCTAGAATAATATTCATAGAGTATTAACTACGAATCATTTTGAGTCGTATTCTTTTAGCTGCTTCTCCATTTTTTCCCTTTTGACTGGTTTACTTGTTGAGAAGCAGGTAAAAAGTGCCATAACAGTTGCTTAATATAAGCAACACTCGGTGTTATATTTTTTCGAATATAAGCAAATAGAGTTCTATTGTACACTTTTGGAATAGACGCAATTAATATATTAGAATTTGCTTTGTATAGTATAGATAGAATAAAAATTTCCTCACCTCTGTATGTACAGGCAGAGTTATAAGTAGTTTGTAGGCTCTTGTTGAATAAAGTAATAGACAAGAAGAAATTGATTCATTGTAAAAATGCAATAATACATATATAATAATAGAATTATTAATTTTAAATGTAATTTATTTTCGTTTTTATGCGTGTCACAATTTGGTTATTACAAATGACAACTTTATTTCATCGACTCATGGTACAAATCGTATAAATAATGCAGAGTCGTATAAATATTTTAGGGTAACAATGCGATTGTTCAATAAAGAATTTTTTGGTTTGTAATTTTCAGGGTATTATATGGTAATATATTAACACAGGCCAAAGTCAATGTATGCTAAATATTTTATCAACATGATTTTTGAGATCAACGTTTTTTCGATTTACTTTTAAATCCGAGTTCATGACTATTTTGCAATTAGTGTTTCAGTTTGCATTCGCATATTTAGGAGGAAATACAGACAATTATTTTTTCACATTTTAAATATATATTTAAAATTCTCTTGGTTAATTGTATATTTGTAATAATACGCGCAAAACATATAGGTGAATCAATAATAGAAAATAGCTTACTTGAATATAAAACTCCTAGAGAATAACCAGCGTGAAAATATTCTATTCATGGAGTAAATAGATGGACAGCGGTAGTAGCAAACTAAAATTGTATACTGTGTATTTATTAGATTCGAATGTGTAAATTAAAAGGTAACTTGTATCAATGATAAAATGCTACAGTAAATACCACACAATTTTAATTTACCTAACTACGTTTTATTTGACTTTTGAATGTTTTTCTTAAAAAAATTAGGATATATATGGGTTTTCAAGCTAAGATAACTGTTTGTATATTAAGCTATATTAGTTTTTAGTCAGCCACGATAATTTTAATTATTAGTAAATTAACGTTGTTTCATTAATTTATAAAGAATTGTGCATATTTCAACTAAGGAATATTTATGGTTTTCTTTTCAATATAATTCTCATATGATTAAAAAAAATAAATAAAAAGAGCGACGATACGAATTTGTAAACCTTCATCAGCCTCTTAATGCTTATCTTATACTATATGTATATTTATAAAAAGAGTAAAAAGACGCATACAATAAATACTTGCGTTCATATTCTTTTATATTTATAATGAATTGCGTACCAAACATAATATCTCATTTATGCCATGCACATAATAAAGAATTAAAAAAAACGTGGAAGAGAATAATGTTTACCCTTATTATATAAACACATTTATTGATAATATCTAGGTTTAATTATAAAGGTGCATAACAAAACCTTTAACTTTACTGTATATCTATATTTTGCTTTCGTTTTGTTTGCCTTTTAATTATCCTTCTTTCTTTTATCTTATATAAAAGGCCGTACAAGACTGTACCCTTTTCTTCTCAGAGATGGAGAGGTTATAGTTAAGTAAAGCCGCAAATTTTCGAAACGTAAATTATAAATGGAATATTTAATAAAATTTCTCAAGAGGCAAAGATCATTTTAACATTTAATAGTATTTTAATATAGTATTCATTTATTTTTTATAATTTAAAGTGGTTTAACTTTGAGACTGCACAGCATTTATTGAAGTATTATACAATAATATTTATGTATAAATTGTATTATTTTATTTTTAAGTCTTACAAAATTGAGTAGAAATTTGTTTGTTATATAAATACGAATATCTTTAACTTATTGACTGTAAACTTGGTTTAGTTATAAATTGTAAAGCGAAGATTTGGATTTTGAATTTTAGAGCAATGAAAGCTGAACATATTTGTTTTTTAATTTCACGAATTTAATGTGTGAGTTTTCCGCTAAGAATATTCTGCTTGCAAATTGGTTTGACTCTGTATTTAAATAGTACTGTAGAGCGTATTTTGAATCAGTCTTTGCGTGTCACAAGTATTAAATAAGTATGTAATGTGTAATTATACTATATCATATAAAAATCGACAAAAGAAAGCAAACAGAAAAGTACTGTCCACTAATGCTTTAAATATCATGTAAAATGGGGTACACAAATGAAATTTATTTACTAAAATTAGTTTTAGGCTAATCCGAGCTGAATTGGTTGAGAAGAGGTGTGAATTAAATATTGGATATAGTTATAAGTATTTTTTTATTTTGTAGTTCAAATATATGAATGCATATTTATGGTAATAGATTATGTCAATTTTTGTTTATTACTATTGGGTCTGAAGTTAAAACAGTACTGTACATACTTTCGCGCTGAAAGTTTCGACAATTTTGAATGCTCACAGATCCATTTCGAAATCTATCGTTTTCAAGATAAGGAAGTCGATGGATGAATCTTTTAACTTAACAATTTTTCTCTTATTTATTATTAACCTGAATATAAAAATACAATATATTATATATATGTATTTAAGATTTTATATGCTTGCAATTAGCAATTTACTGTAGTTCGTCGAAATTCGCTACAGCACAAACTTTTTAAATTTGTTCCATTCGTCTCTAAGCTGATATCTGTGAATTTTTAATGCGACTATATATATTTTACTTGGTGTGTTGTGCTCCGACATGAGGCGATTTATAAAAGTTTTGCACGAACTCGGAGAGGCTGTAGACGGTGCCCGGTCCTTTACCAGCGCTCATGCATATAAAGTCACCCAAACAGTGCATGTTAGCTTCAAAGTAAAATGATCTATTAATAGGGGTCTTATGTTATTGGCATTGGCTTACTGTTCGATAGAATGGGAGGATAGGAGGGTGGTGGTTTAATCCAGCTACCGTCTGGTCGCCTCATGTGCCGGCGGTCTGAAGAAAATTCAATGAGATATGTATCTGCGGGTATGACTCTGAAAAATCTGGAAATAACGAGAATATATGAATTTTCCACTAACTGGTTGGGCTCCTATTTACCGATGGTGTTCCGGCCGTAGTGCAAGATCAGACCGAAAAGTCTCTGTAACGTATTTATGAAAATAAGTTGGAAATGGAAGAGTAGTATCCAAGTCAAACACCAAACAGCGGTTTGGCAAAGGATTGTGCATAAAAAAAACATGATAGTCCTGTTAAAAGATTATTTGTCGCTTATTAAATTAACAAATCGGAATCATAAATTGCAATTTAGCTTACCCATATTACAACTTGATCATCCCCACGACCCGCTTTTTGTCGCCATAGCGGAACAGTCCGTCCCTCGTTTGACACAAATACTGCATAACACTTGCTCAACTCCTCTGGTCGAGTACGTTTTACCTGTTCACACAACTTCCAAACATTTTCTTCACTATAAATAAAAACATTGTTGGTTTAATAATATTGATAGTTATTTACATCAAAATATCTGCAATATATTATTGTCAATATTCTAATGCGAATAACTCTAATAGAAATACAAATTTACTGATATTGTAATTAGTAATTTTTTCTTTTGATCAAGTGAAATACATTCGGCACGCTGTGTTATGAGATTTTATAAATTTTTTTATACATTGAGAGAATATATCCCTTAGGAAATACCAGGAGCGAGAGAGGTTAGACATTGTCAAGTATTTTTTTGGATACACTGAGAGAATATATCCATGATGAAATTCTAAGAGCAAGAGAGTGAAAAGGTGTAGAGTAGTAGAGAAGAGAGGCAAAGTGTGGAACGAAAGCGCATGTCAGAATAAGAGAATAAAATCGTTGGTGCTTATTGTAACATTAAATATCATATTTTTAATTGAATGCATATTGAAATATAGCAATACTACTCCAGTTGTATTATATATATGGCATATAGTAATAATTATAATAATAATAACTCTATTAGTATATATATGTCAATTTAAGCAACTGGTAAACAAGTATTTCACATGCGATAATAAAAACGCGACTAACAAGAGCCAACCAGGCGTTCAAACAAATTCCGCAGCCCACGCAACCCTCTTATACCTCTTGTTAGAAGACATGACCGTTTGACCCAATTTCAGTACTGTGTGACGCGGCGACAATGCTTGAGTAATGCCTGAATTAAAAACTGAATCATGAAAATAGAACACGTACAAATTAGGAAGCGGGAATGCCATAAAAGAAAAGTCCCACAAAACATGCTAAAAATTGCAGACCAAGTGAATCTTCTGATTTTCAATTTTAATATATATTACATGCACAAAAATTACTGCAAATCACTTTTGGATTTATATATTTTGTTTGTTTTGTTGCGGTGTGAGAAAATTACTAACCAGTAACAGGAAACATAGGAACAATCCGCAATTTTAGGAAATAAAAAATCAGTTGTCATTTTGATGTTTTTCGAGAGAGTTAAATTGTCCACGTAGTTATTTTTTGTCGTTGTTGAATGTTTGTCGTAGAAAAGCAGGTGCACTGTCAACAGAATTGACTATTGGAATTTACACTGAACATCAATTAAAGCTACGAAGGGTTAATCACAATAGAAACGCGTTTGAACGTAGAGGTTGGTGTGTTCTGCTCGTAACAAATTTTGGGGGAATTCTGACACAAGGTCTTTCATCTAATTAAAGTTATTTGCTTTCAGGAGATAAATCAATCCTTAGTTAAACATTGTTGTAAGCTACATACCGGGTTATCTCTATTATAGTAACTATTTTATCATTTCTTTTGATGATTGATACAGGATGCTCACTGCCCCAAACAGATAATCGAAAGCAAAGACACATGCACACGCAAACAAACACACAGTTAGTAATACACAGCAGCGCACGCTCACGAAAGGCAATGGGCTGAATTAACGAGGATTTTTTCACTTTATAAAAGTTAATTTGCAGATTTTATGCGAGTCGTGTTTTGAATTCATTCACGGGGTAGTAAAAAAATTGATATATTCTATTCCTTTGGCGTAGCAGCATAAGTAACAATAACCTTTGCGAAAAGTCAGATAAAAGTCTACAATTGATTAACAACGGCGGCTGACGCTCTGGTGCTTCTCGTGGTGCGCGTTCCTTTTGTTTTGATGTTTACTTTTACAGACTGTTGATAAGCCTTCCATGTGTTCTGTTGCCTCTTGTTTATATGTATTAACTTTGAATGCGCGAGCGTTCCAAGCTTCTTAGTTCACTCTTTCTCGGTTTTCTGCACACATTGAACGAAAACTATTCTCTCGACGGCAGGAGGATGTTCGCAACCTATGTTTTTCTTTTCTCTAGTGTTCTTTAATGTCAACAAGTTTGCATCTGTATTCGATACTTTTCCATGCAACACTGATGACATAGTGTTGTAGACTAGACTATCACTGTCACGAGCTCGTTGTCCGAAAACGGCGCTATTTAACGGCTATTTTCAAATGGGGGTTTGTATTTTATCCATAATGCTTGAAAAATATACGATAAGCCAGTTTTTAAGTCAAATTTATTTGATGATTTTATTATAAGGTATATTTTTAAAAGGGCTCAGTTCGTTCTTTAAACGCAAATATATACAAAAATATTGATAAGTTTTATATGCTTAGGTTAGATTTTTATTTATTTTGGCTGCAATTGGCATGCAGATATTTACAATGAATCGTTAGTATAAAGGGAAGGTAAACACGTTTATCTCTAATTTTATGTAACGTGCTTGCGTTATTGATACACACTTCTGAAAAATGCTGCTCGACTAACGGCTTTTCAATAAACTCTGTTTTTTCAATGACAAGTGCTTTATTTAATGAGCTTTATCTAATCTAGCTAATAACACAAGCTATTTGACAGTTTCAGGTCTTGCTAAATTTGCTATCGTATTTTCAAGCAAGTGTAAATTAACATCTATGTGACTTACTCAAATAGAGATAAGTCAGCTCTGCATATTTGAGATATAAAGATTAAATTGGCAAAAACATTTATTGCATAAAACCTGGAAAACTGTATCTGCTCGTCTATTTTATATTTATGAGCAACTTTTTTGAATTAACTGTGAGGGTCGTAGGTTGTAATCATTTTGATAATACGCCGCTAGCAACTAAAATACAAGTAAATAGACGCTTATGTTTGTTATTCCAACGGATTATTTACTGAAACTAAAGATTATCACTAAATTTCAATATTGACTGAAAATTGGTCTTGATAAAGATGTACGCAATTAAACCGATCATGACACAAAAAAATCAATTGGGTTATGACGTGCACACATCTTTATCGCCAGTGTGTATTTGATAGAGAAGACAATACGAGAGAGTGAGAGTGTGACTCCATGCAAGGGAGCAAATAAGAGACGGATCGAAACCAAAGAGAAACAGTCAGTTAGATAGACATAGAAGGGTAACACATAATCCGATTGACAAATACCCTACAAATCCAATCTAATCAATTTGTAATATGTTTTAAATGTATACCATAAGACTAAAGCCGACTAATTAAGCAAATACTGTAAGGAATAACAACATTTTAGCTTATGGTAATAATTTTTAATCTTTGAATACCCGTAGGCTCTGTTGATAACGAGAATAGAAAATTATTTATTTTTACAGGGTATATCGTAGCTACACATGTAAGATTAGACTTATCTTACTTGCTATAGTTCGGGGCACATCAAGAGTTGAACATATTTTAGTCATTCATAACATCTTGGTATTGCCGGATTCTCAAGCTGGATTTCTATTTAACTTGAACTTTACCTAAGACGACTTTAGCAGCTGCACTATCCATACAGTGAGCAAAGTCAAGTATGCTTAGAAAGCTTCGTTGTGTCCACGAGGTTTTTAAAGCGGCCGATCAAGTCGTGATATTGTTTTATTTTAGCCGGTTTTTAGTAAAACCAGTTTAAAATATTTTGAGAACGTAAATCTATTAATGTGATTGGATTCAAAATGAGTATTATATATAATAAAATATATATGAAAAGAAAAAATAATATATGTACATTTATGTACACAGATACATTAATATACATAGACTATTATTTTGTGTATGGATTCAAATTTGGTCATATATTTCCTTTGTATATTTGTATAGTTAATGAGTGATAATCAATCTAAGGCATATAACACTGGTTTTTAAACACAATCACCATTGATAAATTATAAATGTGTAAATGCTCAAGAAGACTTGGCATAAGTAGGGACAGATAAAGGGTGAACTTCTGACTCAGTGCTTTCAATCGTACTGCATTGCTCAACATTATAAGAAGAATTACAATGAGTTCTTTAGCTACGGAGATTTTGCATCACAATTCATGATATTGCGTGAGTAATAATGTGTTATGTTTTTCAGATGGCTGAAATCAGCAGTGCCAAGGAACAGCATGAGCAACTGTTCAGTGATCATGATAAGAATGCAGGCTACAAATCTCCAGAAATCACGGATGGCTTAAATAAAATACACAAAGAGAAAGTATCTGCAGAGCAGACTCGCGCAATACATCGCCAGGTGTTGATGGTTATACTGGCCAATGTGGGTGTAATATCAACTGGTTTGGCGCTCGCTCTTCCCACTGTTACACTAAACCAGTTGACAAACAATTTGGAATTCGTGCATTTGACTAGCACACAATTTTCTTGGTTTGCGTCTATTAACAGTTTGTCAGCTCCATTGGGTGGATTATTATCAAGTCTACTACTTGATAGAATTGGTCGTAAGCGAACACTTTATGCCTTAAATTTATTGGGCATTATGGCTTGGACATTGCTCGCTACACCGAGTTCGACGAATTGCGATTACTTCAACTGGCAGTTGCTTATATCCCGTTTTATTATTGGTAGGTTTTTAAATTTATATTAATAAGAAATTCGCAATCTGATGAAATGAATAATTAATTTTTGCAGGAATCGTAATGGGACTAGCTAGTGCGCCTGCAGGTATTTATGCCGCGGAGATTAGCATACCCAGAATACGTGGTCGCCTTATACTTGGAACTTCGATATCAGTATCATTAGGCATTTTGATTCTCTATTGCATGGGTTATTTTATACGTAACAATTTTCGAATTATTGCTCTTATTTGCTGTGGGTACCAAATAGTCGCATTACTATGTATCCTACCTCTGCCAGAGTCCCATAGCTGGTTACTATCAAAGAAACGTTTGGTGGAAGCAAAGGAATCAATAAATTATTTTCGAGGACTCGAAAAATCGCGTAAGTCATATAAAATTTCGAAAATTATTACGTTACTTAAATGCTTTTTTACTTAATCCAGCGCACATCACGCATCCCGAGGTGCTAGAGGAGTTCAATGTTTTGCAAAAGTCTCTTCAACTACGCGATGGCGAAAGGAAACCTTCGTTTTTAAATTGCTTAAGATTGCCGGAGGTGTATAAGCCATTGCTGATTTTGATGGGCTTATTTGCTTTTCAACAGTTTTCCGGAATTTTTGTGGTCATAGTGTACGCTGTGCAAATCTCTCAAGAGGCAGGCGTCTCTATTGATCCATTTATGTGCGCTGTGCTCATTGGAACAGCACGAGTTTTGACAACTATACCAGTGGGATACGTTCTAGAAAAGTGGGGTCGTCGACGTTCGGGATTGATTTCTACTTTCGGCATGACTGTGTCCATGTTAGTTATGGCAGGATGCGATTGGTTCGAAGTTCTTAAAAGCATACCCTACCTGCCAGTCATTGCTGTTATGAGCTTTATTGTTCTAAGCACCTTGGGGCTCTATACACTTCCGTTCATTATGATTTCGGAGCTTTTTCCTCAAAAAGTACGCGGTCCGGCTTCAGGTCTCACTGTGGCTGTGGGCACTTTCTTTACTTTTCTGAGCATTAAACTGTATCCAAATTTTAAATTAAGCATCGGTTCGACCAACACCTTTGTATTCTTTGGTTTAATGTCAACAATTGCTATGATATTTATTTATTGGGTGCTGCCAGAAACGCGGGGACGATCATTGTTACAGATTGAAGAGCAGTTCCGGAATGCTAAGAAACAAGATAAAGGCGCTGAGCGAGAAATGCAAGAGGTGTTTCTATAATGACAAGGGTATACATCTAAACGACATCGAAACGAATAAAAAGCTCTGTGATACATACAATTAAAAACCTAAAATAGTGATCAAATTCATTAATTTTCCTTTATTACATGTGGACACATCGAGGATTTATCTTAACTAACCTTGGAGCTCTTATGTGTTTGTTCCCAATATTTCCAACTTCAATATAAATATTACGTTTTAGTAAAGATGAAACTCATTTGGCCAATAATCAATTTCCGACCAACACTCATTTGAATAGTGATGACTGTAATATGAGCCGGCTGTAGCTTCGTGTGGGTCTCTTGTTATGTCCAGATTTCGCCATGGGGCAGTATCCGCGGCTCGGCAGCTGCTGAATGGTGTGCAGGATGCTTAAAAATGTTCTGGTAAATTTTGCTCTGGTCATTATATGTAACGAGCATGGGCAAGGTATCACAATGCATGCAGCGTGTGCCCGAAAATCTGTTGGTATTTTGGGTTTATACACATACGCTTGGGGCGTCGAGCTGAACGTTTATGTAATTATATTAAGTTTTCAATTTTATGGCTTAATAATGTGGTGGTCACCTGGGCCCAGAGGCCCAAAAGAGGGCTATACAATGGGCGACAACCGTTTAAGCTGTAGAGCTTCGTCCAATACAAATTGATCGCGATTAAGTCAACAACACGGCGCTAAACATGCTCCGACCAAGCTCAAGTTGAATGAACTTGTTTTTTCGAAACGCTAAATGCAATTGATGAGCTGCAAATGTGTGAACATTAAAGTTTCCGCTTCTGCTTCTGAATGCAACTCTTTAAACAGCTACCAGCCAGTCCTTCATGTGCTCTGGTCGGCACAGCTTCGTAATCATAATCTGTCAGCAACGTTGAACTGACACCTGCCGCGAATTTTTTACTTGCTGCACATCAATTACACCAGATCATTGAAATGTCAGCGCTTATGTCAACAATAGCACTCGATTTAATGAAACGTAACGTTGCAAACAATAACAATTGAATCACAATATAAAACCGCAGACATTTAGGGATGTCGGCGCAGCATATGCGCATTCTAATAACGCCAATCTGAAAACTGAAGCTGTTACCTTCTGGACTTAGCGAAGCGTAAACCAGAAAGCAGCAATAACATAAGAATGGAAAGTGATTCTAGGGGGTTGTAAGTCCGGTCGGGTACTCCCGATCTTTTTTCCGTCCGTCCGTGCTGTCATTAAAATCGCAGCATGTCGCGTGCGAGCCGGGGTTTGTTTTGATGGGATTTAGATTATGTTTATAAGGTAATAAATTTTGAATTTTCAAAAATATATGTATGTTTGTATATTTATTGCCGTTTGTAACTCATTTCATTTGAATTTTAAGCAAATCTAAAAGTTCTTCTAAAGAATAATATTATTAATCTTATTATTATATTAAATACTTTTATATTATAGATTCGCGATGCGATAAGTCACTTCACAAATCCAGCATCAACATCAGGTGAAATACAGATTTTTTACCCGAAGGACAAAATGCTACAAGCCAAAACTGCGAAGGTACGGGGAAACTGCAAATTATGAGTGCACCGCAGCTGCACACGAAACAGCGTGTGTCAAGATTGTGATCCAGTGATCAGCCCTCCGCTCATCATGAAAAAGGGGAAACAGGAGTGATTTTGGGCGATGGCGTTATGTAGTTCAGTGCTTGAAAAATTATGTTGATATGATTACTCTTGATTTCAGTTAAAGCCCTTTTTGATCGCATCCTCAACGCGTTTTCAAAGGTGTGCAGACTGGCACATTAGGTTAATAAACGAGTTCGTCGACATTTCGCAGAAATTGTGGATTTTTGTGTAGCGACCGAGGCGATACTTCTTAATTTTTGGTTGCTGATAACAAAGAAAAGCTAGAAGGCCAAGCACAATAGCCTATACATTTGGGATAAAAGAAATGCATGTTTGAATGCTAAACATGAGCTTCGGTTGCTCTTAACTTAAAGCCAAGGACAATTAAAGTCGTCGACCAATTTTTATTTTTCAATTAGTCGAGCTACCGTTTTGGACGCTGTTTCTTTCTGCCGACAAAGAGGATAACGACCTGATGCCAGAGCCAACAGGAAGATTGCCTTTTGCAGTTTGAAGAGGCGCGACTGAGCCTCGTAAAAATATTGCATTTAGCGAAAGATACGGAAGGCGAACGCTTTATAAATTTTACGATTCTGTACCGAAAGGGCACCAATTTTACGATTATTTTAACACTTTGCTGGGATACTACGAAGTCTGTGTTCCTATAGCAGTCCCGCTGGTCATAGACAAGCGTAAAATTGAATTCGTTTCTATGATGTAGTAAACGATTTAAAGAGGCGTTCAGGCCTCTAAAATTCAATTACGAACAGCAAAAATATCTACGCCCTCCAGTAAAAGCTGTTGCTAAGCATCCGACTAGTTTATTCTTTTATTAGTATTATGCAAAAAAAGTCTAGTTCAGAATCAAAACTGAATTTCTATGTTGGTTGAATCAAGTATAAATGGAAGTATCAGATTTCGTTAGATAAACAACGGGGGAATACTTTATCCTCCAATATTGTATATGGGGTACAATTAAAGCTTATATAACTGAAAAGAAAGTTGTTATAGTTATTTTAGCAGCTCGTCCAAATTTGTAGCTTCATTTGGGACAAAGTCGTACTTCCACATTTTCAATTACGACATAATTATGTCAGAAATTTAATTTATAGCATGGGACCTTATGTACACGCGAACCGAAATAAGCAGCCCCTTACCCTTATCTTTGTCAGCCATTTTGTGTGCGCATTGGTGCATTTTGCTTCGTCCTTTAATGTGAGAAAATGTAACAATTTTGCCGACGACCTGTCAAAGTCCTTTGTATTTGTTCATTTTCTTATCTAGATTTGCTGAGCCGTTCGTCCCACTTGGGCAGGTGTCGCCTTCAAAACTCTGTGGAAATTACAGTTTTATTAATTGGCTATTTCGAGTTGAATAGACGATACGACAGGCAAGAAAACGTTATGTTGGGTTTTTATGGCAGTTCTGAATCGCGTGAGGGCGGACAAAAATATATATGAGAGTTTTTGGTAAATACGCAACTATATCTTATCTGTCTGTCGGCGACTGTAGTCTAGATGCTCTAATTGTTCCATTGATTGCCTGTGTGTAGTTCCTTTTCTGTGTCTCCTTTGCTTGGGTGTCGCTGCTGGTACTGCTGCGTTTTGGCGCGTGTCCCAGCCGCAAGGTGCACCTGAGAGCCTGCCGCATCTTGCCATCAGGAGGTGCAGTCAACAAAGGAACGTCGCGTGTAAAACTATAACTACACAGGTAAACTCATGTTCATGATTTCAGGCACATGCGTAACCTGCGCCAATTTGGCCCGCACAAAATCGTCGTTCATCTTCAACGTCTTCGTCGTCAGCAATGCTGTAGTTGCCGACATCGGCTGCGTTTCGACCGAAACATTGCTTATGTTGCATCTGCCGGTTGCAACGGCCAACTCAAACCCAACACTGAGATCAACTTCGAACCCTCAATTAAACCGCCCTTCAATTTGAAAATATATAGTTTCTGACTGTTCTTTTATATGACAGACGCAAAAAATTCAAGTTGAGTAGTCGACTAATTTGACCGACTGGTCCAAAGCACCCACGCAACAATATCCGTTCTTTTTTGTGGCTCACTAGTGAGCAATTTGCGAATTCTTGGATGGTGGTTGCACCTTATGCAGCCCAGGTAAGAAACAGAAGCGACAACGGTTCGCCTTCCTTTTAATGACCATGAAATCTGCCTCGAAGTCATTTTGGTAGACTACCTCACTTTGGTCACGAGCTTGCCAATTTTGAATAATAATTTTAATAAGTAAGCCCTCCGGACAGAGACTGTTGTTCAGAAGAAGTTACGTCTTATTCATTTATTTAGAGCCTGAGAAATGTATATGTGTTTTGTTTTTGTAATATAATTACTTATAAAAGTAATTAAACTAGTACGTAGTAATAATAATAACATTTCGAATTATAAAAATCAGGTTGATAATAATCTATTTACTGAGAAAGTGCATTGAATGGTTTTCTTAATGCAGGGTTTTCTTATTCTTTGGAAATGGCCTTATTAATTATAATTTCACATATAACCTAATTTCTATGCCACTTATATATTGGATATACTCGAGTTTTACGAATAGTCGCCATTAAGCAAACGGCAGTGACTTTCGATTCAATTACAATATAAGCAAATGTAATAACAGAGATATCTATCGCAACAGGCACCGCGCAGGCAAACCCAGTCAGTTGGAAGAAGTTAAGCCGATTTGACGCCCTTTTTGCGAGCGCCTTGCGCACAACTGACTTTTACTTCCGGTTCCTTTTTTGTGCACTGAACGGATTATAAATTGAACTTCCCACACAGATTTGTGTGTGTCGACCTTAATTGGGGCGTGTTTTGCACTGGGTTTGGGTAATTGCAACCACTTGAAAAGCTCATGGTCACATAATCGCGTTGTCTGCGCTCTCAGCAGACAGGAGTACAAACGAAGTGGGCGCTGGGTGGGCTCGTAGCTATGGGCTTGTTGGGCGTCGTTTCCATATGCCTGGCTGACGCTGTTGATCTTATTACTTCTCGCTTGGTTGAATGAGAAAATACGGGACAGCTGCTGGTTGGGAGTGTTAAAGATGAGAATGAGCATCACTACCAGTAGCATACGCCATTGTGTGAGCCACTCAACTTGGGCGTTGTGCTCTTCTGACACTTTTATCTCAACCTTGCAGAAATTTCAGTGACAGACAACAACGCAGTGCCAACATACTGCCACTGCGAATATTTTTCGACCACTTCTAGAACTAAAAACATGCTCCATATAGACATCTGTGGCACCAAGTAGATTTATACATTGACACGCAGATAAATATGTTACTCAGATGCGGAAGCCCCATTAAAAAAAAAGAAATATGTTTTTGATTCTCTTATTTTCCAGAGACAGGATAACAGACGACACAGCATGAATGAAAAAGGTTTGTTGTTAAATGAAGGAGAATCATCTTTCATAGCCAATATAGCTATTTTATCTTTCGTCACCAGCTTCGCCCATTTAACATTTATTTTCAATTGAAATAACTGTTGGCAATCGTCATATTCAATTAAGACTTGCACCACCAAATGCTGCCACCCAAAAACTCATTTACCCACTCCAGGAGCGTCAAAAGAGCGAGAGAAAGCCACGCTGTGGGTAGGCCTGGCGTGCGGCTGCGGTCGTTGTTGTTTGGATCAAGGCTACGGCTACGCCACATCCGCCCACTGGCACGTAAGTATATATAAATATACTATTCCGGTGGGCAAGGAGAAGTATCGCGTGCTGAGCTGGCGCTGCCGATTGGCCGGAACGCGACTGCAACGGCAACGGCAACGGCAACGGCAACGGCTACGGATACGGCTGCCGAAACGCTTGAATATGTTTATACAGTGGACTAGTTCAGTCAAAAGAGTATGGAAAATTATTTATATATAATATTAGTTATATTATATAAGCGAGTCAGTGTCATGCTCATTATATTGTCTTCACTGGTCTACTGGTATAAAAACATACAAAGGCGACAATTATTAAGCAATCAATATATAATGTTGGTTTAATGTTTCTAGTGTTCTATTCTGAAAATAATTCAATTTACTGCGCAGGATGTGTGTCGTTCCACGGTGCAAGTCTTTCGAACATTTAAGGGCATGGAACATGCAGCAAGCGTTAGTCTGACCAATCAAACGATGCGTTTTGCCTGGTACAACACATGCGCAATATCAAGAGACCGTTGATTGGTCGTGAGCCGTACAACTGGGCTGTCGTTGCGGATGTTGTTGTTGTTTATACGTGTGCACACAGTTGTTTGTTGGTGGTGCCGTGAAACCGGTTACACCAGAAAAACGTTTCATCCGCCTTGTGGCGATTCAGGGGCGCACTCAGTATCTATCAGCTTGCGTATATTTTCGGGTGGCGGCAGTAGCCCGAGTTGTCTGCATGTAACACGGCAGACCATGGGATACGGGAACATCGGAGCAGATCATTGATGCTTTGTGCGTTGCCAGCGCGAATCGTATGCATTAGTTGAAATTTTGACGGTCGAGTGACTAGCTGAACGGCGACGCGCTCGGCAACCGTAAATAGTCATTTGACTATAATTTATAAAAATACAATCGCCTCAAGTAAAAATTGGAGAGTGCATCAATTGAGTGTTGTGTAATCATTAAATTGTGGTGCAAGTGAAGACTAAGATAAATTCATGTATCCAATTTAAATACGACCAGTAGTTAAGGTGAGGAAAAATTACAGTTCCTTTGCAAAAGTAAAATAGAAATAAAAATTATATATGAATTGAAAATTATGACAAGTTGTTCAGGCTATTATGGCACATGAGGTAAATTCAAGAAATTACCATTGTCTAATTAATGTACACAAAGTTCTCGCCATATTTGATGAATGCATGAAAAAGAAAGACCACTCATTACAGTCATCATCCGTTCAAACGGCACAGAGCGTATTCAAACATTTAATCTGCATTAAAAATTAATCAATAAATATCCAACGGATATTCTTTTAAGTTTATGAGCTCAACAAATTTGCATAGCAAAGATCGCGAAAAGTCACATTGAATGGAGTTTCCGCCGGCCTCTGATAAATCATAAATGATGCTACCGCTTTTTCCCACGAGACAACCGACGAAATCGAAAAATCGTATGCTAATTAATTCTATATTAATGCAGACTGCCATTATAGCCCATTGATTTTGAAAGCTTTCTACAAAACTCACCGCTTAACAACTTTATTTAGCTTTTTTAGGCCTCGTCGGTAGACGATACAGATCTCGATATTGTTTCTGGCTGGTTTTCGTTCCTCAATAGCTGTGTAAAATCCGGAGCTTCATTGATATTGTCTTTGTATTGCTTCTTGTGTTATCATTGTGTCGTTGGCTGCACTAAAAAAACCATAAGCTCATACATATTCCAATGCCAAAGCGTACGTTTTATTATAATTTTTATTTTAATTAGCGCGGTTTATACCATATCAGCGCCGCAGGTTTTCTTTGTTAAAACAGAAGCTCGACGAACCTGTCGGTTCCACTTTCGGCATCCGAACCCATTCAAATTATTGTATGTTAAACTAATTTCTGTTAATTTTTATGAGTGCTCAGTTTGACAAGTATTAAGGAATACGTTTGACTCGTGGTAATCAGTTGAAGGAAGTGCGCGGACTATATTAGCTAATAATATGGTGAAAATGTTACATCCGAAAGTAGTACTACCTTCATTACAACTAACCTCTTCAGATTATGCCTTAGTTTGTACCTTTATATTGAGAATTAAGAAACAAGCTGGAGAAAAATAGCAGTACGATTGACCTTTTTGTGTTTTAGGAGAAAGAGTTTTGGCCTGCAAATGAGTTCTTATCGCTTTCTTAAGTGGGTATAAATCTGTGGTACTTAAGAACCTTAACGGCTGCCACGAGTAGCTGGAAACTAAAGCAAAACAAAGCAACTACAAAAACAACTTAATTTTGTGGCTTTGAAGACCAGCGCGGCTGTCTCCGCGCCGCAGTCGGAATTTTACGAGCTGAAAAGTAGCCAAACAGTCAGGTCCTTAGGACATAGGCAATTAAATCTAATGTGAATTCCATAATAACAGTGCCATGACAAAGTGCAAAGCCTATGGTCTCAAGGGGTAGTTATACATTTTGATTTATACGGTTCTTCGGCGCGCATTTTCATGCCTCTGACAGGCTGGCGACAGGTTAACCAAGGAGTCCACTGTTAAACTGCCGGCCCATTCATTCTAATGACAGGAAACGGAAATCGTAGTAGGGGAGACTTGCAGTCGTCGTGGTACACATTTGCATATTTTCTGTATGTTTTTAACCAAATGAGCAATTGGCCAAAATTTATTTTAATTGTTGGCCCAGTTCATGCATTTGCATATTTTCGACCTTTATTTCAGCAAGCTGAACATGCAATGCGCTTTACTTAACCCCTGAACTCTGATAATAGGCTAGTTCACGCTGCGCCAAGAATGTGCTTGATAAGCAGCTAATTTAAGATACAACAAAAACAAAACAAAATACAAGCAGTACGCATTTGGGCCCATTGCCCATAAACTGAACAACATTAAAACACCGAACGCAGAATGTCTTAAAACTAGGACTTTAACCAAATACGTATTGGTTTTTGTGACGGCCCTGAGGGTTTTATGAAATAATTAAGTTTTATGTATTTTCCTTACTAGTTTTCACCCGATTTGTTTCCCCGGCTGACAAGCGTTGCGCAGTGATTTCGTGGAAACCGTAAAAAACCCATAGTCTCAGCTACTAGCTCGGTCGGGAGATCATCTGCAGCAATACCCCAAGAGTAACATCCATCAACTGCATAAGCAGAAGACATCATCCCGTCGCGAAGTTTAATGGCGTTCTTGCTTGAAATTTGATTAGAATTCGACGATTACGTTAAACAGTCAAAACCATTCACATTGCCAGCGCAAACCTAACCAAGGTGCGACTGCTCACTTTAAAAAGTTGTCAATAATTGGAAACAGCGCGGGGCTCAACAATGCCACATACAGGTAAGTTTAGGATCTCTTTATTGTAACTTAATGAGCTAAAACTGTTTCAATGAAAGCGTTCAATGCGATTAGAATCAAAAAATACAAATGCAAACTGTAATGAAAAGCTTTAAACTCTTTTTTTGGTTTTTGTTTTTGGAAAGGCCCTTGGGGCAAAACTCTTTCGCGCTCCATTAAAGAGACAGCAAACATAAAATTCGCACTTCATTAAACCCGAAAACAAAGCCCAAAGGAGAGGGGCTCGGCCAAGATGTAAAGTGTAAAGAGAGCTTGGACGATGATTCCTATTTGCTTATTTTAGTTTTGATCATTTATCTGAAAATGTCAGCCAAGCATGTGCCAATATTAATTTTTTAATAAATATTCAAATTATTATTTCAATGAAGTATTCAAATTAAATACATACATAAATAGACTATTTAAAATATTATTTTTAAACGCGAATTCCAGGGCAGGCTGGTGTCAATCAGCTCGGCGGAGTCTTTGTCAATGGGCGTCCATTACCGGACTGTGTACGGCGACGTATCGTTGATTTGGCACTATGCGGGGTAAGACCCTGTGACATATCCCGGCAACTTCTAGTCTCTCACGGTAAGCGCTGGGTTATGGAGATACTTTAAGTAGCACAAAGAGAAATCGACTAAAAAGATTTTTCATTTTCCACATATCAGGATGCGTATCAAAGATTTTGACGCGGTTTTATGAGACAGGGTCCATACGTCCGGGATCCATTGGAGGAAGCAAAACGAAAGTAAGTGGCTATTGATTTAAATATTAGACCCGTGGGATATGGGCATATGTGCTTCCGTGAAATCAACAAACGATTTATATGTATAAAAATCAAACGCGCAGCAGTAAATCCATAAAGTATCATAGATAAAAGCTAGTTTACGTGTTCTTTGGATAAGAGCTGTTTATAGATTGTTAGGTAACACTTTCGTGTGGGCAGAGCGCAACAAATCAATCTCATGTGTGGCTACTGATAAGGGGATACCACGCTTTTCGTCATCATCGGGACTATAGTACTTAGTCCTCGTCAGCTGTCCAAATTCACACGTTAAATCAAAAGCTAGCGGCTACTGTATGTATGGAAATTCTGATAAAAACGGTGTAGCATCGCATAGTTTAATAAGGTCAGGACCACTTTCATATCAACAAAGCTTTCAGCAGGTGCGTTTGTGTAGTAGCAAGAGCGTACAAGTAGTACAAGAGCGTGATATGGTGATTCAATAACTACACTTTGCTCGAACAAAACGTGCATTTAACACCTACACCTTGTCAATAAATAGAAGTGTGAGCCCTGGGGATGAAACTGGCGAGCTTTGGTTGTAGAGAAAAGGTGGTGAGAAGGCGTAAGAGTGACGCGAGAGTTACTTGTTCGGTCATACAAGGGGCATTCGTGTGCATGCTTTGATAAGATCTTTGATGTAAATGGTGGCTTTTTTAGGGGCGACTAGGAAACATTCAGGTGCTTATGAATTTTTAATGAATTGCCTCGTCACACGTCACACGTCAGCGTTAATTGAGCCAGCTCTATCGGGTCGGTTAAAAAATTGCAAATTTCTAACTATTGGCACATGAATATGAAGCATACAATTGATATATATCTAAAATAATAATAATAACATCGAAGCCCGTCTGCGATCTGCCTTTAGATATAGTTACTTGGTACAATCAAATTTCACGGCTTTTAATATTTTGAGCATATTTTTGTAGACGTGTAACTTACGTTGCTTTTCCATCTTTTATTAGCAAGTTGCTACACCGACAGTGGTCAAGAAGATAATACGTTTGAAGGAAGAAAACAGCGGTATGTTTGCATGGGAAATCCGGGAGCAATTGCAACAGCAGCGCGTTTGTGATCCTAGTTCGGTACCGTCCATCAGTTCCATAAACCGGATATTGCGCAACAGTGGCCTGTGGACAGACGAGATGACTTCCAGTCAGCAGAATGCGGCAGCCGCCGCGGCAGCAGTAGCAGCGGCTCATCAAATATCTGGAAGCGGTACGGGTGTACCTGGAGCCTATGTATCACCCTCGCAATTGTATGCAAGCACTACCAACTCAGCACCCATAGCGACAAGAGTCACGCCCACTTCTGGTACTGCGCCAACAACGGCAATATCAGGCTTGCATGCACGTTATGATAAGCCGACAGCAGGGCCAGCATTGTCGGGTGATGACTTCCCCCAAAAGCCCGCGCCGAAGATACCTTCATCTCACAGAGATAATCCCAGTCATGGTCTGACGAGTACCGTGCCCAGTCAGCTGGGTGGCCTGGACCTAAGTTACTCGGCATTGCATAAACACTGGCTGTGGAATCCATCACTGCTTTATTACACACAAGCCCACATGCAGGCAGCCCAAGCGGCAGCAACGGGCGGTCAGATTTTGCCATATGGAAGCCCCTTTATACCACCTAGCGCAGCTAGTATGGCGGCTGCTGCGGCAGCAGCAGTAGGCAACTGTGCCGCAGGTGGCGGCTTCACTAAATCAGAAAGCTCACTCGATCTAACGAAATCGGGCGCCATGGGAGACCCGTTGAGTGATTGCGATTCGGGAAAATCTTCGCCGCTTGCGCTGCAATTAAATTCAGGTACAAGTAACGTGACAGAAACGTTATCTAGCAGCGGCCACAATAGTCGCAAAAGGAATCCGTATTCAATTGAGGAGCTCTTAAAAAAGCCTGAGAAACGTTCGCGTTTTAGTAGCGAATCGCAGGCGATCCTGGACAGAGGCTCGGCGTCTCAGAGTAATAATGTGGATTGCATTAGTTCAAGTTCCAGCACAAGCTCTAACGAAAGCAACAGCAGTAACGTAAGCTCTGACGAATTGATTGCCATCTCAAGGTCACAGAAGACAGAAGAAGTTGACGTCGACGAAGATTGTAGTGTTGAGGTAGTAAACTAAGAAATTGTCTAATTCAATTTAGTTTGTTGAAGTCCCAGTTCAATATAAATAATCTGTTTATGCTAAACACCCTATACGTGATAACTACTTAATCGAAATAAACGAAGAAAACTTTTAAAAAATGAATTTTTACCCCTTTTTTTAGTCAATTCTATTATTTAATATTTAATTGGTTTGCTACATACATTTTTTTTAACATTTAAAATATTCTTATACACATCTTAAATTTAGAGACTTTGTTTACTTTTCTTGATACCTAGAAATGTAATGAGGAAAACCGATGAAGATTTTTTCGCTTGCCTAGAATTTTCAATGTACTGAGCGTAGCTATTTCTATAAATTCTTCTTTATTGTATATTTATTTTTTTATTTGTTGTATTTACTTCGAAGTTACGCTTCTTTATTTTATCGTCCTTGGTTAAATTTATTCATTACAGTTTAAAAAGAAGAATCTGTGTAGATTTCAATAGGTTGCCGGGTGGTCCTTAGGCTACGTTGTCGTAACGTCGGTCGTTACGAGCGGTTCTTTAATTAACTTGCGATCCAATAAGGTGTCAACAAGTTGCCAACAGCAAGCAGGACGAATCATTGCGAAAATACAAAACTACAAGATGTCCGACACGACCATAACTATCATTCGTTCGCGGCGGCAAGTGTTGTCTCTTTGCTCAACTCTTAAACGCAGATGAGTGACACAATGTGTTGGCACAGCAATTTCTTGAGCTAAAAGTAAAGACTGCGAGAAATTGGTAAGGGTTACAGTTCTGCAGACAGAAAAATTCTTTAAATTTTCTTTTTTAAATCTGTGAAAAAAAGTTTTCAAGTTTAACAAATTTCTTTGCCATTGCTAGTAAAAAATCAACGCAGGAAAATGTATACCGTATCGCCTTGCAATTTATGCCATAAGTCCTCATTCTGTTCCACTGTTAAGAACTTGCTTATTTGGCAAGGCGACAATGGCATTGAAATTGTCATGAGGTGCTACAGTGAGCACCTCGCTGTAGCGGCTTTGTGATCAGAATTCATAAACAGAAAATATCAGGACCAACAGCTGCAGTGCTAAGGACTACCACCACCAGCTTAGAGGCGCGAACTTTTCCGAAAGGTGTATATACAGCAATAGCAGAAGTAGACCATCGCACTTGGTAAATTATATATAGGCTATGAAGTTTTCGTTATTGCATTTAAATATTTATAGGCTTTTAAAGTTCATGATAAGCGAAAAGAAGAGAGGAAGTTACGAGACTGTAAGTATAGCATGCGAAGATATTTCGGGAAATAGCAACAAAAACCTAGCATAATTTGATCACGTGCAAGGTTTTAATCAAGCGGGGCATTGCACTTCATAAACAATGCTAAAAGGCGTTGAGGATTCGCGCAAGAAAGCTGTTGGTTGGAACGCAGCGCAGTGTGAAGGCCTTCTCTCCAAACAGCATGCATCACCCTAGACAGGCGCAAGCTTCAGTTCAGAGCCTGATTGTCCCACTTCGGAATGATCAGGCATGACTATGACTGACAGGCTGAATGCCAGGCTCTGTAAAAAGTGTCTTCCCTGAGCAAACACAGATTGCTACGCTGGACTGTCGATCGCCGGTTGGTGATCGCCCCGATCATAAGTCGGGGCGACACTTTTGGGCCAGTCCACAACGAGGCAACAGAATATTTTTATACGCTCGCGTTCGAAATATAAATGAGGTAGGCATGGACAGTAGCACAAATATCAGAATCAGAATCGGACACATCTTTAATTCGATTTCTCGATTTCCGATCAAAGTGGTTTTTGTAATGACTTTGCTAAGTTTGGCGCGGCAAAAACCGCGCGCGTCGTTCGCTTTCGTAGGCATTTGGATTTCGCGCTCATTTTATTGGTTTTTTGTATCGTTTACCTTAAGATATGTATGTTCAACAGCTTCTGTGTTAGCTAAAAGGAACAGAGCTGCTTCTCAAGGAGCTCTCTGTCTTAGTATAGAAGGAACTATTGCAATGTTTCGTCGCGCTGTTAGCATTGATTTGTGTTTCAGTTTTTGCGCTTGCTCCACGTTTTTGGCATAAATCAAGATATTGTCGGAGGATCGAATAAGATGAGAAGAAGCGCAGAACATATCTTACAGTGCTTGAGCAACCAGTCCATGCAAGAGATATTTATATGTCGGTAATGGTGTTGATTTACGCGATTAGCAAACCATTCAAATTCAAACATAAGATTTATTTCAACATATTCAATTTTCAATAATTTATAATTGCTTGTTATTTTATTTGGAAATTGATATTAGTCATCTTCCGCTTTCTTAAATGTGGACCTTTAACACCATTTAATGTCTTTATATTTTAGGATTTTCTTCTCTTACCTTTAACATTTTTTGAGTTTGTATGACCGGGTTTTATTCGGCACTGCCCCGAGTAAATAAAGCCATCTTTTATGGGTAATTTCCTAAAGGTTGGGCTTAAATAAACTCGACCAAACTTGAACTCGAGATCTTTGCGATGAGCCAGGTTTGTCAACGCATTTAGAGATTGATTTCTCTGTTTCTTGTCGCTGACTCCGACCGCTGTGTGCGCAATTAAACCGTAAAAAGCGGCAAACCCAACAAGAGCAGCAATGGTAAAGGGTTAATTGGCAGCCACCGGGAACAGAAGCAGTTATGTTCTCATTTAAAACGCTCGACAACAGGTTAAAACCAAATGTGAGGCAATAAAAATCTCAAAATGTTTTCCTGCTTTCCTCGTGGCTCCGGATCGTTCAATAAAATCCCATACCCATGGTTCAATAAACAGTCGTCGAAAAAACAGAGCAGCAATCCCAAAATATAGACCGAAAGTAGCCAAAAACTGTGACATTTACATAATTAGCTTTTATTGTCTCTTGGTCGCTTCTACAAGCGGAAATCAGCTAGTTCCAGCGTGTGTCGAATTCTATTTGAACAAAAATGTTCTAAAGTTTAATACTATACACCTCTCGAATTGTCAACGAAAATCAAGCGAATCCATTACGATTTTCTTGTGAAAAGTTCCATTGTAGAGTATGTATGTTTACCGAGCGAGATCAATGAATTCCACTCTTTGGTGCGGGTAACAGAAGATGGTCAGAAAATGAGCTATGTGCTTCGTGCCGCTGGCGGAAAGAACAACAGCAAAGCAAGCTAATGGAATGAGCGTACTGCGATCCTGTTGCTACGCAAGTTAGAAGACGCAGAGTGATCGTAAACAATTCGTCAAATCAAACGAGTAACGCATACTTCCGCATCCGACTGAGGGCAACTGATTCACCTGCTCCTTGACGCGCGCCCATTAACAGCGCATCGAAAGTGCAGCCCGCATTATCCTTGGTTCCTGGCCCAAGTTCCAAGTGCCCATCATTAGCTCGTTCCCTTCTTTCATGTATTTTTTATTTTATTTTTTAGCAATTACGCCACTTCAATTGTCTTTGACATGACTACACAGGATCTGCAACGTCGCTTGCTGCACCTTTCAAATCGCACTCTGTTAATTTTCTCTCCGTTTTTAGAGGTCCTGTGCCGATGCTGGCACACTCGCGCCTCCTTCGCTTGGTAATGGTAATGGAATTATAATTATAGACTTCGCTCCCTCACTCGTTGTTCAGCGCTGGCTAATGTTGTCAGCGAGGCTCGTGGTCAGTTTGTGGTTGCAGGTTGTGATGTCGCCACATTAAATTGTCAAATTGTTTGCGCCTTTCTTATCATGATGTTCCCCAAAAGGAAGCACGTGCTCATCTTTTTCGTTAGCATGTAGCCAAGAAATATAAAAAAGGTCATAAACACAACGCGGCCTTAATTCCCTGTATCAACAAAATGTATACAATATATTAAATAGAATAGGAATAGTAAACTTAATTTTAAACTTAAACTTAATTTTATAGAGTAGAAATCATCTTGATAGCTTAGCATTGCTGCTGGCTTCAACTTGCCCCCATATAGAAATTATAGTGTGTATTTAGGAATATATATTGTTATAATTATTATTATAGATAGAAGTATTTTGAAGACTGTGGGTGATCTCCGTTAAGCATAATAAAAGCGCCATCTTTCGATCAGAAAACTTCGACAACAGAAAATACGTTGCGCTCATAAGTCGAACAAAAGTTGCTTGATACAAAACCCAATAGTCTGTACTCGAACCAAATACAATGTGTACCAGAAAGTGTGTACCCTAAAAATGCTCAGCCTGTGCTTCATCCACGTGCTGAGTAATTTATTTATTTAGCGAGGTTTCACAGATTAATAAAGACCAGCGAGAAAAAGCTGAAAAATTCAGCGTCCATTGTTTGCTACTGCATTTCATTGTCCAATTGTATGTAGCATCGTGTGATATAATGTGGTTAACAGTTGAGACTGTCACACCTAATCAGATGCGTATTGTTTGGCAAACTGGGAACTAGGCATATCAATACAACCTGTACAGAAATAGAATTAGTTTAAAACGGTCAAAAATATTGGAAAATTAAAGCTAAACTTAAACATAGACAACGCTTCTCTTCAGCCATATTACTCAAACACAAATAATGTGATGAGCATAAAAGGTCAAAGGCCATTTGTGTCTAATTAAATTTTATTTGTTGTCACTGCAAATTGTATATTCATGGAGGGGGAAGTTGCAGACAGCACTGCTATCGCTGAGGGTCGCCTAATTCAATTATTGTACCACTGTAAATATGATTTTCAAAGGCAGTGTGACTCTTAGGAACTTCGACGATTTGCAGCTAGGCCTGGGCAACGAATTGAAATACAAGTCATAAAGTCGATAGGCTGATTTTGGAGAAGTTTCATATGCCATGAAAGGGGACATCCAGCAGTCCGGGATGAGGTAGTCAGACATATTAAAAGGTATTCGAATTCAGTTATAATAAATGTAAGATATTTATTTAAATAAAGAATTCTATAAATATTACAAGCCTCATATATTTGAACGATGACCCAAAGGGTGGATGAATGACATGCAGATCTTACACGTCCCATTAATACCAATTAACTTGGCTTGAACAAATGAAATAATGCAATTAAACTACGAAACCGAAAATTAAAGCAAAATTGAATGGAGTTCAATGGTTAGGGTGAACTCTGTATTGGGCCTTGATTGATGAAACCAGCCAGCAATCAAGCACCACTCAAAGTGGAGCAGCTTCATAAAGTTTGTGGTTCGTCTGTTAATGAATAATAACCAAAGAGGCAATGAGACTCATGTGCTTACATTTGAGTCAAAGTTCCCCATGTCAGGCTCTTTTAATTGTAATTTCGGAAGTTGTCTATTATATTAATAAAACGTGGTCTGTGGTCCAAAAATGCGCGGTAATTTTACACTTATGTAACTACATGTATCTCCACAAAAATTAACCCATTTAAAGTTGCCGTGCTCATTCCGCAACTTAGTTCAGTCTAGTGATTTTTGAATTTCTAAAGCTGTTAAGTTCTACATTTAAATATGTTAGTCCTCAAACTGAATGTTTTTTTTTTAAATTGTGCCTGGACGTCAAAAATATCTCTCTTGGTTGATATGAACAAATTCCATTACCATACAGGTTGTGCTTATAACAGTTCTACTTTGCTTCCACTATCAGCTTCCATTTTCACTCATTTTGTGGCTCACCCAGTTGACTGCAGAAAGGTCAGCATACAAACATGCAACAATCAATGTACACACACACATGCGCGCACACACACTCACACATAAATACTCTTATTTCACGCATGCCGCTGGTCAATTGAAGAGGTCAATTTTGTGTGCCGGGCCTGGACTTAGTCATGTCTTTGGGGTGTTAATGTTAATGCTTCATACGCTACAGACGGCAGCAATTGAGCGAATATATGAACTTTTACTAGATATGGCGTTAGCAATTATAATTTTAACAAATTAAAAATTAATGAGTGCTGGGCATACGGTCATCAGAGCATAATTGTAATCGTCGACTTATATGGGAATGTCATGGTGAATGGGTAAAATTTAATTAACATCATGGTGCATGGTATGTTCCGCTGTCTAACATGTCAATTATGCGGGCTACACGTTTTCCGTATAGAGGTTATATGCGATTATGGTAAGTTCTAAGATTGCTAAAGTCTCTTATTGATGAAGGTTATCTTCATTATACGTCGAAGGGTTCAATATTTGTATGTTTTCAAGAGAAAATATTATGTATAAATGCAACAGATTCATTTCCTATATAATCTATTAGTATATATATATTATATTGCTATTTAACATAAACTATTCGAATTACTCTTAAACGCACATGAGTCAATTATTCATTAACAATAGTTCATCGTACTTGATTTGAAATCTAATTTCAACCACTTTCTTCAAAGATAAATGCCTTATTCTGAACACATGGGGGTATCCATATCTCAAGTAATTTTATAAATTGCTGTAGAACTATGAGCGTAATAACAAAGACCATCTTACAGTTCCTTATC
>JABVZX010000001.1:71978-104280 GCA_020883565.1 Drosophila pachea
GTAGAGCCGTTTTCTTACTTGTTTTATTTAAAAATTATTATAAATACAAAGTTATTAATAATTTTCACTTTTTTTGCAGGACTGCAACAGCGGAACCAACACCATTGTAAAAAAATGTTGTGCAATTTAATAATACATTAGAAAAGAGTAGAGTAATACAAATTTTGAATAGGAATGTTATATATATTATACATTTGTAAATGTAGTAGCGGAAAAGAAAGTGAAATAAGTACAACTAATATTATCTATCTAATATTATCAAAATTTATGGTGGATTGTGCATATGTTACAATGTTAAGGTATAGTTAAAGATGCAGCCAACGAAATTGGTTCCGGAAATACCCTTAATGTAATGAAATATTAAAATCAAAATTATTCGAATATTGAGGTTGAATCAAAAATTTAATACAATCTACCGTTGTTTATCATAAGCGACGGAAAGTCATAAGCGCAACGCGCTAGAAAATCAAATAAAGTATTTTAGTCCCGAAAGAAAGAGAGAACGGCATCATCACGGAGTCTTTAGAGTCAATTTGTAGTGAGGACGACGATCTCGAGATGGATATACTACCAAGTGGAAATATATTCAACGAACTGGAGCGCATATGCACGACTGGCTATTTTTCATCCCAGCCATCTATCGAGGATCAATGGCAGCAGGTGAGTAAACAATATAACTGAAGGACGAACAAATTTTATGCAAAATGTTCGTTCGATACTTTTGGAATGGCAAATGACCATTGACGAACATCTAAAAGAGACGTTTTAACATGAACTGAATGAATGCAATTTTAATAAGATGGATCCACATTCTGTATATAAATATATTTGCACAGTTTTTATATGTATATAGGAGAGGTTATAAATAAACAGTAGTCATTACTGTCGGTTATCATCTGCGTCAATATGTATACATGCATTTGAATATGTTCAAGCGTGTTATATATATAAAAATATATGTGTTTCGCAAGAGTCTTTCGCAAATATTAGATGATATGAAAATAAAAATATGTTTGTATAAAACACATATAAGCTCATATATGCCTACCTGCAAATTCAAATAATATTCTTATTTTGTTTTTGCGTTCATTGGAGGTACTATTTGTTAGAAATATCATCTGATCTGGGGACTTGCTTTAGGCACTTTTATTTTATTCTTTTGCATTTGATAACGAAAATGCTGAGGCGGTTGCCTTATCATCATGTGACGCAAAAACCGATTATATGGTTACTTTAGAGCTTTGTCAAACGAAAGTCGCAGTTCAGAGGCATGCGCAAAGATAACCCGCATTCTGCTAAAGTGTTCTATCGACTTTATGCCAGTTAGTAGATGTACATATCTAAAATTTTTAATTCATTCCCTTTTATCCACTCTCTTGGACACTCCCATTTTTCCTTGCATCACACAATTTTCCCAAACTTCTATGGATTTTTTCGGTATTAGCCTATTTTAATTATTCGCATATGCCTTCCTGTATTCTAAGCTATTTTTAAAAAATCCGCTTAATATTAAAGCGTGTATGGATATTTGCAAAAATTGTTTTCTTTGCGTTGTACAGTAAAATCGGAATATGAACTCTAAATATAAGAATGAATGTATATATAGGAATTCATTATTGAAATAATATTGTGTAATATTCTTATACACTTGCTTTTCACTTGTTTTCGATTGTATGTTACATCGTGTAGACGGTTCAAGTTGTTGCTGCTTTTTGCCAAATTATTTACCCATATGAGATATCTTAGAACAAATCAAGCCCATTAGGTTACAATGTGCTTCGTTTGCTTTTATTTATAATCCGTTACTTAAGCGAACTTCCCTTTTGCGTTTTGCTTATTTAAATTTTCGGTCGCTCGGAGTCCATCATTTGCCCGGAGACCTGACTGGAATTTAAGAGAGCTGCCAGTTGCTTCTTCTGTGGTAAAGATAAACAACCGAAGCTGCATGTTTATCTCGATCTCTGTGCAGAGAACCATCTGAAGGATGCGTTACATACAATATTTCAAAAATAACTCATTCGTTACGATTAATTTTCCCGATATAGTTGCTACCTGTTTATTACATAAAAGGGAATTACCAACTATTGTTATGAGCACAATATCAAAGGCAGCGTGAGACAAGCAGATCAAGGAAAAGGTAGTCCTAGTACGTGCAATAGTAAATATTATGTTCCCAGTCGTATATGACGCGAGGCCTTAATACTGGTATGATTTGTAAGCTAGTTTCTATGGAGATAAAGCCTCCTCGAAATTCCACTAACACGGCCTATGAGACTCAAAATACACGGCTGGTAGCGCACTTACATGGTAGATGCCTTAAATTTATCCGTCCTTCGCTGAGTGTCGCTTGGAAAATACTACTCCTATTAACCTCAATCATTTATCATCTTGTCTGCAATTAATCATCAAATGTGTGCACTCACACAGACACTATTTGAGTAGCTCAGTGTACATAGGTTTCTGCGTATGTGGAATGTCTTGCATGGATGTGGATGCCGACACTTCTCGTGACTAACATGGCGCTTTATTCTGCATCATTGAGATGGTGTAGTGTACGAACAGATATGAACATACTCTGCTCTTCTGCGTCAAATATTTTCTAATGAAGCCATTATCGCCTTAACTCATATCATAATATTTGTAATTTTACCTTTCTGCTCTTTTGCTTTATTTTTCGGAAAGCTAGAGACAGTATTCCACAAACAAAAACGGACACTTACTTCTCACCAGTTCGATGCCAGTTTTCTCTTGGAAAATTCTATTTGTAAATGAGCTTTACAATGTTCTTTCATTCGTATGTGCACTTGGCTCGGAGTAACCCTTAATTATTAATTTTGAGGCGCCACGTGGCGATTTCACAGGCAAATGTGTGCAAATTTTTGCGGTTCGCTTAAGCGAAAGACCCAAAGAAAGAAACAAAAATGATTAAATAGACAATTTTGTTGTGACAGAGTCAACTGCACTCGTGTTTTATTTATTTTTGTATATTATGTAAATTGAAAATCAAAAAATGATTTTTCTTTCTTATTTACAAACGAGTTTTGCTTAAGCGTGCTATTAACATTTTTTAACGCTAAAGTGCACATCAAACTTTTTAGCATCTCATTAAAAAATTGGTCCATATCAAATTTCGAACGCTTATTAATGTGATTCGTTTGATTCGCTAAACTATCTCAAAATAATTGGTGCATACGCGCGTTAAGTTTCTAAGAAATAGTTTGGAACATCTATTCACAATTTCATAACATCTCAATTTGAACATATATAATAATCGTAAGTGTAGTAAGAGACCCATATAAGATGTACTGAAAAGTTCAGAGCGTCGAATATGCTGGTGGTTTGATATTGCTTCTGTATGCATCAGTACAACTTGTGAGCTGAGATAATAATGTGAAAGATAAAAGAGGGTAAAAATTGATACACAGTCCAGGATCATTATGCCTTTACTTCCTGTGCCGTCTGATACGAAATAATGCAGCTGTGATAAGGGGGATATAAATAACGATGACTCTTTTAGCTGATTCAGAATGAACGAATGAATGAATCATATTGAAGGAAAAAAGCTGACATGGCTACTCCACTATATATATGTATATATGTGTATATATATATAAATAAGAATAATAATAGAATGTAACATAAATTTACACTTGGTTTGGTTCAACATAAAATTCGTCCCTCATTGAATATAAACAATTTACAAAGACATAGAATTCATATGCAAACCGCATGAAACAAAGTGTTTCTGTGTTGTTGCCCTCACCATATGTTAATCACAAATTCAAACAAATATTTGAGTCTCATATAACACTCCAAACTCCGAACTGAAGAATGTATGTTGTGTGCGGGCCTGGGAATGTATTTCGAAAACATATACAGTGGCACCCCTCGATGCTACTTCCTCACACATTTTGGGCTTGTCTGCTATCATGACGACTTTTGAGTTATTTCATACTGTTAGCGTGTAAGGGCGTGCCTTCAAATCAATTTACACACTGTCTCTGTTCAGTTGGCTTTTCCCTTCCCCAATCTCTTAAAGTGCTTGACTTGCTCCCCGTTTTTAGGCTCACTAATGTGCCTTTCAAAATGTCCGTTAATACAATATGTTCGATTGGGAGTCAAAAGATTTTATCATATCAAAATTCTATTCTAAAATATTACTTATTGTTCTATAATTCAGAATACAGGGTTCGACGCTTAATTTTATTTTCAGCTGAAAATTGAACAAACCGTTTTTTTCGTTTAAATAGCCCAGGAACTTTATCTTTTGCGTCACGATTGGGAGGCAGGCAGTTTCGAGTACCCATCAAACTAAATACATGAATTTTACTATTGACTGATTAATAGGCTTTCAGTTCAATGTTTCTTTGAACACTCTTATGAAAAAATTTGGATTTTGTCTGTGTTCAAGAGGGCACCTCACTGCTGAGTCAATGCTGATTTCAAGTGAATAGCCAATCAAGAATATTGGGAAAATATTCGAGCTCGAACTAACGTTCAGTGAATTGGCGCGATTCTTCTCCTTGCTTTAACATCAATTAATGTTTACGTTACATTGATTGATGAACACGCTTTTTTCATATGGATTGCTTTTAGTATTTGTGCCTTAAAGCATGAACAGAGTTTGTCCAAATCAACTATAGAACGAGAAGTGGTTTATACTTTTTGCTTCCCTCTATATATGGTGACGAGAGGCATTGGAATTTGTTCTTGTAAAATATATGCGAATGTAATTATATCACATTTGATAAAAACATAAACTGATAAGTAATTTAAAGCTTGCTTTGCTCGCAAGGCTAAGACTGTTCTTTAGTTCTATTTGTTTCTTTAATTAAAAATGTGTGAAACCCATCTGAAGACTGGGTGGCTTATATATATAATACTTTATTCTATTAACCCACTGAATTGAAGTCAAATAATATTTTTTTTATATTCTGTTTTATTTGTTTCATTTATTACAATTTGCCCTTGAGCTTATTGATATCTCTTGTCTTGTCTGAACAAAAATTAGTAATTTAATCAACATTTATTCCATATGCAACAGAAAACTGTTTAATCCGGTTCTCAAACAGTAAATTCAAGGACAATTATGGCTATCTTTAGGATAACAGCAAAGGAAAAGAGAAAAATAATTAACATCTTATTAGGTTTTTTTCCGATTTTTGGCATAATGATTTAATGAAAGACAGTTTCAGTTTCAATTTAATTCTTCAAATAATGTTTTTAAATTTTGGTTTAATTTTTTTCTGTGTGCACTTCGGTTAGTAATATTAAGTTTTAGTAAATAGTATTTGTTGTCATTTGTCACCCACTTGCTTTGATTATTTGCCTTTCGTATACTTGGGCTATGTTGATGCTAAGGGCTTCTCTTAATACCTTCGTATTTACTTAAATGAACTGGTGCACACAAAACGTGCTGCTTTAATTTGAGTTTAGCCAATGACAGCCAAGTTTCTCAACAATCTACATATTCGTGTGTATTTTCTTTGAATACGATGGATTTTCTCTCAATTGAAGTTGTTGAAAATTACTTGGCTCTTGGACTGCTTTTCTCTTTTTTCCTTTTCGGCGCACATGTTATATTTAGTTTAGTATCGTTTCTTTCTTCTACTTCAGAGGTGCCAGCATATTTTCCTAACAATGGCAATGAACCTGCATAGCATTGTCAATCTTTTCTTAAATTAATACATAAAAAGGACTGAATAAATTTCAAAATATTCAACAATAACAGTCATGTAGGACAGTTTTGAAGAGTACTGTCAAAGATGTTATAGCTGGATTGCCTTAGCATATCGGAAATAGCTAAGAGTGCCCCGCATGGAACTCTCGTGGAAAGTCGCGCTACCATGGACGTTGTTTTCGTAGCCCGCTCATTACTCTTCACTTTCCCCAGTAGTTGTTAAAGCCTATTTGAACAAGCTATTTGTTTTGACAACAATTTGCTGTCGTGCAGTCATTTTTCGGTGTGGTAACACTTGTTGGTCTAGTGAAGATCACGCATATGCCTGCTGAACTTTTTCGTCATTATTTTACTAGTTGGAAGATTGCTTTATATCTTAGCAGTTCCCTTTATATACACATAGTTATGAACTAATTTGAAAGGGGACGTTAGCTATTCAAAGATGAAACCTTCTTGTTTTATTGTTACACATATTTCTGAAGTCCCAGAAGAACTTATAAGGAGATATATATATATATATATATATATATTGTATATATATGTACAATATATGGCTAAACATTTTTTCCTTTAGGATCATAAAAGCAGCATTCACGTGCCTCTGGAGCTCGGGCCTACTTCGTGTGAGGGTGCGCGCGTGTTGGGCGTTTGGAATGAGTGGCTTACTTGGCATGCTCCCCATTAACTGAAGAAAGTGGTCCTTGCAGCGTTTACCATTATCTAATGCTCTGCGACACGCTGCGACATCAATTTTCGGTTGCATTCGAAATGAGCTGAGCTTGTCAAGGCGAAACTCCCATCAATGTTTAATGCTGTACGCATCTCCACTCATTGGAATTTAATATTTAATATTATCATCTTTTAACTGCCTTGTTCGTGTACCGTTGAGGAACACTTTTGCTTTTAATTAATTGATATCTTCTGGGGTTTGTTTACCAACTATAAAAATATTCCGTTGACGGCAAGCTAAACTAAATAAAAGCAAGAAATTAAGGCAACAAAAAAAATTGCAAGCGCCATAAAATCCACACACATACACACACAAATTGAGCGAAGCTAACATAGCGCTGACATACCAAAGTTTGCACTTAGCTCTCCTGATAAGATACTGTTAGGTTTATGTGCAAGAGAACTTGGGCCAGCGATAAGTACTATTCAATTAAGTTGGTCTAAAGTTGGTCAATGGCGCGGCCAACGTCGGCAGCCGTTGTAAGAAACCAACGAACTTAGGTTGGTATGGCGTAGATATGAACAAGAGCCAGTTGTTCATAGTTATTCAAAGATTTTGCATTTGTGTGTAGATACAGCTGATGTTTTGTGTTTCATGTCAATTGCTGCTTTTCTTTGCTAGTATTCTGTCCTTGATTGATATAAAACATTTCAGCAAGCTTGTGCCGATTTTCGTATAACAATTTATTGAACCAAACACGAGTGGTGCTCGAGTTTTCCTACATATTCCATTTGTAAGTATACCGCCTCTCAATTAATTACGCAACTATGCGTTGTATTTGTGTTTTTTATATTCCATCATCGTTAGTTTTTGATGACACACATTTAGGTGCTTGTAGTTGTCAATATTAAAAAGGTTTTACGTAGATTTGTAAGCTAGAAATGTAAGATAGAATTCGCATTTAAGCGCCATTACTCTGCAGGCACCTAGTTTGGCCTAATATTTTACTAGATTTATATAAAGGCCAATGATATTTGGACTCTCAGTTTGATTCTGTCATTAAATCTGGGGTGAAATTATGTGTCCATTTTAAAGTCTATTGACATGACCCAACTTAGTTCAAATTTCGGCACTTAGTTATTTTTTACTCACATATTGGTGCAAAATACATTGAAATTTAAAATGTGACAGCCTCGGTTAGTTGATTGCCCTTTTGTTGTCGCTGCTCCCTTTAAGCCAAGTTACGGTCTTAATTAATTCGGAGTTGAGTTACCGTTGCGTGAGTGTCTTTTAAGGCCCATCCATTGAATAAGCTGAGGAATGGGCATAGGCCTGTCTGTCGCCTGAGCATCACTTCAATTAAGGCACTTCAGCGCATACGCTGAGTTGCACGTGCTGCAATGCAGCAATCTCAACCCACGATGCGTTCTACAGACTGCTTGCTGCTCTCCACGAGTGCCAGACGCTGATTATGATGAAGCATCTTGGGTCATAAATAAACATTGTAGCTCTGTGTGGGTTGCAGTGTCCTGTTGCGCCTTGCCCTTGGTTGAAAACCCTTATTTTTAGTATTTTATGCCTCGACTGTTGCTAATCTTGGCCCGTCTGGTGTGGGCTCATCTTGTTTTATGCACCTTGTGTGTATGTATGCGTATTTAAGATTCACATGGCCCAGCCCTATGCTCATGTAGTTATTAATTATTTCATACTTTCGGCCTGTAATGCCGCTGACTTACATATACTACGAGGTGATTACGGCCAAGCCATCGACAATAGATATGTAGTTTATATAAATACAACTCATTTCAAAATGTCCGCCTATAAATGCGAAGCGCAGGTCACTCGGTCATCAGAAACCCAACTAACTACTTGGCCAGTCAACTCACGGTGTTGTCTATTCATTATCCCATTTCCGCTTGAATGAGCAAGCTATATACTAAATATAAACACAGACACACGCATACTGCACACATACTGTGTTCTAAAAATGTTATAATGCAAATTTCAAGCGACAGTGAGAAATTCAATTAGCTTTGAATTGTTGACAATCCGAAGGGAAGGGAAACCGAAATTCTCAGTAAGTGTATGTAGCGTCATCACATAATTTAATTTATAGGCTGCTCACACAGTTATTCGCAGCAAGCATTCATTCAGCCAATCAGTTAGCTTATGTAGGATGTGCTGTGTGTTATGTGCTATTCGCATGTTTGTATTCTCTTTTTCTTTCTACACAACCATCGACTATATATTATTTTTATATCATATATTTAGTGGGCAATACTAAAACCATTTTTACAATTACGAACAACAAACAGTAAAAGAAGTGAAAGAAGCTATGCCAAGTAGAGCTGTAGACCAGACCAGTTTAGTAATTAATCCCAAGCGGAATTAAAAAATTACCAGAAATTATTTTTTTGCCATTAGTGGTGACCAGACGAAGTGGAGGTAGAGAATGAACTCGTTTAAAGAAAATAAATGACCTTTCAGTGCGCGCATCAATAAATGCACGACAAACAATTAATTTGTACAAATTAATGATTCCGCCGGAACAGACCCAAACACTAACGCATAGATCATGCAATTGATCCAATCCATTCGGGCTTACGACTGCTGCTTGCTGGCAGCTGGCAGCTGGCAGCTGCAGCAATTTGGCGATTATCGGAAAGACAAAAGTTAATTTAATGTTCAGGTCTGCATTCAGAGTCAAGAAAGGGTAAAGGAAGGTCTGCTGGACAGTACAAATATAAAAATTGACATTTGAGTAGAGACTTCGTCAAATTGATTTCAGCGCAAACGTCAAATAGGGTGATTTTTCCCGAACAAAATATGACGTCTGAAACCGCAAATATTTCTGTTGGCTGCCATGATAACATAAATTATGTCAACCACTTCCAAATAATGCCGTCTGTATTCACAATTAAGAGCCCTTTAGAACCTGTATATAGACAATTAGTATTGGCAAATGAAAGTAAGTTGTTTTTTTTTTAAGTTTGATATAATAAGTTTTCTTGTAGGGAGGGACTTCTTGTTTTGTTATTTGGGCCAGTTAAAATCGTAATGACCAAGAGTGAGAGCCTAAGCAACACTTTGAATTGCTTTTTATCTAACTTTGATTAGAATAACCAGCCCAACAACAGTTGCTACAATAGCAATTGCAAAAGCCACGAGAAACTGACTGCATTCATTTATGCGTTCATTGAACTATGCCGGCGCATTGTAGCTGTAATAAAAGCGAGTGGAAAAGATATCTTAGCTATGCGAATACTCTATACCCTGTTGTCAAGTTCAAATCAACATTGATACAATCGGATAATAATAAATATATACGATTTTCGAATAGCAGTATTAAAAAATGCCAGGAAGATGTTCAAAGTTGTTGTCTATCTCATTATCTTCGGTCATCGAATCACCCGTATACTCTCTCCGTTATTTATTTCGTATACTAATAATTTATGGTTTCATTCACAAATACAGTGCAGCTAAATAAGAATGAGCTTTAGTCAGTGTAGTCAGCAATTGCCAATCGGGCCAAGTCTGGTTAAATTAATTGAAACTAAAATCATTTTTTTTTTTAAATTTAGGTTTCTAGTTTATCTAACCTGTTATTCGTTGACTTTAGTTTTATGGTTGCTGCTTACGCAATTCTCAGTAGCTCGAGCTGTGAACTCGTTTCCATGCTGAACAACAATCATTTTGTGTTGTTGGTGCTGCATTTCTGGTCTAAAAATAAACAACATAATTGCATATTTGCTACCATAGTTGCTTTTGTCGCATTTTATACCCTGTAGTAAGAGAATCGTAAGAGTCATGATATATCAGAAAAGATGTGCAGACATGAGTTAATACCGCTTATGTCATTAGAGCAATCAACTTTATTTTCGCCCATTAAAAAGTGCAATAACAAAATATTCTGAGCATCTTCCGAAAGTGAAAAGAGTAGGGTACACATTTTGCATGTCGATTTTTATTTAAGCTGTGATATATTTTGGTCTGTCGTTCTTTGTTAAATGGCACTTGCTAGTTCAAAATTTGTTCTATTTTGGTTTTATTTTGTTACCAGCTAGCGCAGCGGAAGACACAAATTCTATTCTACTGTTTGTCGACCAACACAGACATGACAGCATTTTGGTTTTATGTTTTGCTTTGTTTTTTTTTTATTGTTGCGGAAGTGCAACATATTGAAAAATGACCAACCTAATCATACCATTTTTTTCTGTAACTAGTTGAAAGTCATTTGATTATCTAAAAAGTTCAAAAATTAAACAATAGCGAGTTTTCACACGCCTAAAGACATTTTTTAACTGACCAAAGCGGACTCTGCTTTGTGGGTCGGTCATGTTGGTCTCTGTTATTCTGCTATCAACTGCGAAGGTCTGTTTCGTTAACACCGAGGGGACGGCACAATCTTTTTGACCACTTGCAATGCGGCCGCCACATGAATTATTTATGAGCAGCTCCTCGGGTGCAGCTGCACAAACATACACACACACACATATTTGCATAATAACTTGCATCAACTGATGGATCGACTAACGTTGATAGCTGAACACAAACATTCGCATAAAGCTTCGTAAATTGTTATCATTATCATTCTTCTTAACTCAATTAAGGGAATGCTAAATTTTGTCTAAATTTGCAGCAAATTCACGAAAATGTATCTTTGATGTGCCTGATAAGTGGGACTCGCTTCCTTAACGAAATCGAAACTTGACTTATGTGCTGCATGATCAGAAAATTGCGAACAGCACAGTGGCAGCGCAGGGTTAAAAATATTTTTTAATGGGCCAAGAACTGACATACTAACGGAACGGTTTGAGACGGGATGTGCATTTTAAGCTTATCTCTGACTTCCTCTTTCATATTGCCTATTAAACTTTTTGTTCCATTGAGTTTGTTGGACTACACCATAATTAGAAAAATTCACTTCTCTTACATACTAAGTATAAGAAGCCAACACGGGCTTTGAATATAATCACGCTTTCTTGTTTAATCGGAATAGGAAGATAGCTCTACCATTAAAAGTACACTTTTTGAATATTATATGAAATATTAAATTATATATTTAATTAGGCTTTGCCATCTGTTAATTTGTATACTTGTTATTTTCGCCTCTGCTTTGCTGTTGTATGTATTACTAAGTGGCTTGGTATGCAACAAACATTTGTTATTGTTGAAAATTAATATTCTTATTGCTTATCCGCTTAGTGCCTGAGTGGCGGCAGTGCATGGGCGTGTCTGTCTTTGTCCCCAGCCGTGTATAATGCCGGCGAGTCGATTTAACTCGAGTTCGCTCTACACAATTCTACTCACTCGCGAGCGCACAGTTTCCAGATGGCAAACTGCTGCTGAGAATGTCAAAGCTACGTGCGCAGCTATGTGTCATTCTCTTAATGGAGAACGACTTTGTAGGATGGGGCAGTGGGGAGGTTGTAGTGGAAACGAGTGGTCGATTTTGACTGCATAGCCATTCAGAGCCTGCTGTTTAGTTTCTTTATATCATTTATTATATAAATAACCTTCAACTTTCAAATGTCGGTGTTGCAGTTGATTTTTTATTGTGAGTATTTTAACGAGTTGGCAAGTCGAAACGTGCATTCAATAGACCTTGAATCGGGTTTTCTTAACATTTTAAAACTCCCAAGAGTTAAGAAAAGCTTAATGGAGTGGCTGCAGAGTTCGTCGACACAATTTCAAATTTGTTTACTTTGTATGTGTGCGCTTACTATACCTATGTACATGTCTATATTCCACAGGTTTTTGTGCCAAATATTTAGTTAGGTTGGTTTTATGAATTTATTTTGGTACATGATTTTCACAAAGTTACGCATATTACAAGAACTATTACGAATGTTAACCAGTTGGTTCTTCCAATATCCATTGCATTACAAAGTTTAGTGCGGCCGCAAAATGTTTGTGACTTTTGAATGCAATTTTAAGACCTTGTATTTTTTACGCAGCCGAATCTATACTGCGGTTCTCCCTGCGACGTGGGTACGCATAAAATTTTCCCGTTTGCATTTTTTCTGTATGCGTATCAAGAGCGTCATAAAAGCAGCGAGCTGTAAAATATACATTTTTGTGGCTTGCATGAACTCTTTTTGCAGGGTGAGCCAAGGGAGCTACAAATTGTTATCCACCGAAATTGTTTACTTAGTGACCCACCGTGAAGACTCGAGCATGATTAGTATTATCATTCAAGTATATATATAGTATATATATGAAGCATATGTTCGACTGCTTAAATGTTGGACGCATTTATCAGAGTGGAAGCAAGGGACATATTCAAAAAGGCTACTCAATGTTGCCGGTCATTCGTTGAGCCGTTGGCTACTGGTGTTTGCCCTGGTAATGGCCATGTTGTTGTCGTATCAGCGTGTGGTGTTGGTGGTGGTGGTATATAAAGCTGGTTTTAATTTTCTAATTACACACGGTAAACAAATGAAAATTTATTGTTGCCCCTGTTGCTAAAAATGCTTGCGCTACTGCCTATAAACTGCTCCCAGTAAGGGAGTGGCTCGTAACCCTCCCTCAACATTGGCATTTATGCCAGCAGAGACCTAAGTACGTTTATGTATGCCCCACCTTAGTACCAATTTAGTGAAATACCCTTTATGACTGTGCGTTCGTGTAGCTGAGCGCTTCGTAGCTGTCGCAGGGGAAGGCAAAGCCAGTAACATGCAACAGTCACCATCGGCTCAAGCTTTGTTTTAAGCAGCAAGACACAAGGGTGTTCCCTCGGCATTTTCACAACACACCCCCATATTCTCACATCCATGACGCACAACAAAATGTATTAAGAACGGCGTTCTGGCAGTTCTGGCAGTGCCGTTGCCGTTACTTCAATTGTGGCATGGTCTAACCAAGGTGGAATATATATAGTGGCATATATTTAAAACAATATCAAAAATTAAGAATGCCTCTAATGAATGTAACCCGAATGTATAACATTCTGCGTATTCACAAAGCAGCACTTACATTTTGCTTTTACTAAGATAAGGCCTTCTTTTGTAGCCTGTGAGGAGTGCCTAGCCAGTTCTTAGATATATATCCGCTAGCATCTTTAGTTCTTAGGCGCCGTCAAGTGTTTGAACCTCAGGTAAAGCTAACGTTATTCACAAACATAACCTGAAGCTCAGCATTTGTAAAGACCAACACAGACAATTAGATTTGAATTTGTATGGCGGTAGTTCACATCAGACAGCAGCAGTTGTAATAGTAAACAATAACAGTGTAACTGAATCCATTAAAGTGCTTTTTATTTCGTACAATGCCGCAACGCCTGTGGCTATGCAACAAAAAATGTTGCGCATACATAGTACAAGTTCTACATGTTCAAAGGGGCAGCACCATTTGTAAACGTTCGTAGCTTTAAAGGCCATTTATTTCTAGTGCTCTGGCTCCTGGAAGCGAAAACAATTTGCAAATTGCTGGCCAAAAATGACGCCATATTCCGCCTCCTTACCCCGTTTACCCAACAGCAATTACAGTAGCAAAAGCAAAAACAACACCTGTACACACGTTGCATAAATACAATGGGCGCAAGTTTAACGGGTGTTCGCCTTGATCATTATCAGCATATACTCCAGGACAGTTTTGGGGTAACTATTACTGACCTCTTCGGCTGGGTTTTAAGACCCGGCTTAGATATTGTTGAGGTCGAATGAACAAGCCTTATAGAGGGAAAGGGTAGGAGCTTATGCAAAGTACAATCGGCCTGGCGACACCTGCTTGTTGGCACTGCGTCCGGTCATGGTATGTGGAATATAAAAGTAAAATGGGCGCGAAAAGTTTAATGCTTTTCCATATACTAGTGGAGGCAGCACAGTCCAGTCGAAATCCCTACACGAACTTTTGGTTGCTTACTCTTTATGTGGCGCCGCCTGCTTTCGGCCGTTGGCCCTTTCTTGCTGCCTGTTATTATTACTATTATTTTGCTTATTTTGTGGGCCGTTTTTGCGTTGCGCCTGGGCCAAGCACAGGAAACGTGCGTCGCCATATAGGCGCGCCAAACAGACGCCTAAGGCTATGCTTTGCCGTTTAGTGGCAATAACAATAAGAAAAAAAACAGGCGCAAAAACGAAAATGGTGTGGTGCGGGATTTAGGGTCTACCGTTGCATACTGTCGCACTACTACACGTTCACAGCCAAGAGTAAACAATAGGAAGGTCGTATATTTTGTTTTTAGTCGGGAGACTATCGTTAACGGCACCAATACCAATGCATGCCACTGGTATTTACAATTGAGAGTGCGTGCGTAAGACTTACTCACCTGGTGAAAATTTTTTAATATGTACCAAAGTCGCTGACTGTGAGATATGCTTTCTCTAAGTTCAGTCAACCATTCATAGAAAAGAATTCGAAAAAGTAAAATCCACTCTTCAAAGTTTATTATATATTTAGCTTAAATTGATTATATGAATAATTATAAATTTGAATTATTACAATTACTTATGATTATGAATATTCTGAATATCAAAGATTTTGTAAATAGAAATATTTGACTTGATTTAAACTGACTCTATTTAAAGAAAAACACCTGCCACCTAAACAGCCAAACAACTATTCGTCATCGGCAATAAGCTCGAGACCTTACGATGAGTCATATTTGTAAATGCATTAAGTATGGCACTGAGTCTTAATTTATTCTAACTCGTTTTCGTTTTGTTGGCAATAGCGATCCTCCATTATACGCTGTATGCTCTTTGCCGGCTGGAAATATGCGGTTGCGCAAGAAAAGCCGGTTTAAGTTTTCACTGTTTGCGATGGCTCTAAAGCTCCTCATATGTCTACAGAGCTTCAAATCTTTTTTATTACTATAGCTCTCGAGGTGTACTGTGAGTATGTTCATATTTTTGTTTGTATTCTATACAGATTGTTATTTCGTTTTCAAGACAGTTTTTTTGCATTCGATTGGGCCTGAGTTCATTTCAGTTTCCCCAATATATCTTATTTTTTCGCTTACAAGGAAGATGGGGCCAAGCAAATATTTCGATAATTTGATTAGTTGACATAACATAATGAAATGGAAATATTAAAAAACTATATACGTAGCAGTTGCGCATTTCAGATGACTTCAACTGCTTGCCGTATTCAGAGTCTAACCGGTTTCAACTTTAGTTCCAGTTTCTGCGTTCGTTCAGCTATTCGAATTTTCTGATCTAGCATATATCTTTGAAGTTATATGAGACGATTTTTAAAAGCACCGTCATGCATACATCAGTCACGAAGGCAGTTTAACACATACAAAATCAAATACTTCGTTAGGTATACTGAAAAATATATACAGAAAGTGGCGCATTCATTCAACCCAGGTTAGCGTAAATTTAAATAGTTACCGGCTTTTGGCGTAGCTGAGAAAAAACAGGTTTCTGTTGTTTGTAAACAGTTTGGTATACCCTGCATTGAATTGTTAAAGTCCATTCATTCTCCTTAGATTTTTTAACTTTGTATGTATATAAAATTATATTTTTTTATTAAAATATTTATAGTGATATAATATTATTGCTATTTAAGCAAATATTTTTGAAAATATTTAGTATATATACATTAGCAATATTTTTGCATTATAAACTTTTATAAAGGGAGCCTTGAAAGTAGTATAGTTCCAGATCTGTATTATAACAAGTTTTTACTGCTGCTTTTTTATTTCCTTTTGTTTTTATTTTATTTATTTTGCATACCTCTGTTAGGCAAACTACGTATGCTCCATCGCACAGAGAAAAACGAACAAATGACATAATTTGATATTCAAATTCCAAAGCAAACAAATTTCAATTTGAAAAGAAAACGAAATTGAATTTCATTTTCAACTACCTGCTCTTACCTGAGCGACAAGTTGAAGAGCTGCAAGACTAGCCGACTCAGAAATATGTATGCTAATTTTAAGACAAATTCGAATTGTTGTGGGTTATTATCAAAACAAAGAAAAATCTCCCCTCCAATGCTGTTTTAAAGTTTAGTTTTTAAAATTTGTATACTATATAATTGAGTATACGTTTTATCGTGAATGACTTGAACTGTTTAGATATCTCTCAACACACATGAATATGTATACTACTATTCAGATATGATGTCATGATGATATTTCTGTAGCCAGCGAGCAGCATTCCACAGATTACGCATCATTGCTCGGTGCCGAGATCGGATGCATATATTGGAGAATATTTGAGACGTAGCTTCTTTTTTCTTTCTAGATGGAATGTAGAGAAAAGGCACAATATATAATCTAGATATATATATTTTTTGTAAGTCAGTAATGACTGAAAGTGTTGTTATTTGTTTATTTGAAATATTTTTGAGTGGAAATGATCGACAAACGGGTTACTAATTTAATTTGCATGCTTTTTATGATTCGACCCAGTACTTTGGAAAATGATTGCTGTAAGCGACTGACTCACGATATTGCTCATACTAATTGTATTGAAAGTTCGCCTACCAATTCTAAATTATTAAAAACGATTATCCGAAACAGCTTATGATACAGTTGTATGATGAAATCGATGTACCGCACACATTGTCTTGCAATTTTATATACTAGAGTAACTAGGGAGGCAGATGCATACATTATATTGAATTCAGTCCATAAATGAATAATTACTGATTTAAATCGCTGTCGCGGACAGTTTTAACTTTCTTTATCCAAAAGAATCTAATAAAGTGGGAAGTCGCGTGTCCCAATAAAAATATTTGTATGAACACTTTTGCTAATTAAGACCGGACTGTTTTTCTTTAGTTGCAAAATAAACAGAGAAATACAAAATTTAAAGAATAAGAAGTTAAACATTATTTTGTTTGTTTAACTCAGAAGTCTGCAAATAGCGAGAGAAGAAAAAGCTCGAAGATAGTAAACCAGACAGATACGCCTAGTACCCACCTTCTACATTATTAATAAAGGTGTGTGTTGCCTTTATAGTCCAGTGGTTGACTTTTAGAATAGTAAAAGTACAGATGACATGGGTTAAATCACTTAGAACATTATATGCCAGCTGCAAAGGATTTCAAATATATGCACACAGCGCTACTCAAAAATTTATAAACATATACATATGTGCGAATTTATTTGGCCATGATATACCCAAAACAAAAATTTATTCGCAGTTCTGAAACTACAAACAGCATCTAAAATTTTTTTAACACGTACGAAAGCTTTTCAGTTGGATATATTTGGATATTTGATTTTAAGATTAAGATTTTTCTGCTATGTGTATGTGTATGTACTCAATTTGGCCAAAATGGACCTTGGACTTTCCCCGCTTATGTGACTTTAAATTGAGTTAGCTACTTTGTAATAAAATGTATTCAATTGCGTTTCAAGCCCTAGGGAATTTTTATCGTAGCAATTTTGCTTTGGGGTATGAATAGTTTTTCTCAGCGAGGATCGACATATGGAATTACTCACGATTTTCAACAGCCATTGCAACATTATAACTCCTGCAAGCTCATAAAAAAGTAATAAACTTTTTGTTTACCTTCGTAATAGGAAGTGAAAGCACACATTTGAATACATCGTAGGGAATATATTCCTGTTTTACTTCGTTTGGCCGTCGACTTGAGTGGATAGCAGACGAGAACGAAGCAAAAGGCAATGTTATTGCAAAAAACAGCAGGATAATCGCAGTCGCAGTCGGAACTCAACCTTGCGGGGTTATGGAAGCTACAGGAAATTGATTTCTTTTCGTGGTTAGCTTTCCTCTTTAGCTTGTTGTCACACAGAATTTACTGTTGATTGATGTGGCCCTTGAATATTTATCTCAATGTAGATGGAGCGAAAATTACGAACCTGCAGTTTGCTGAATCAATAATGGTTAAATTCAAAAAGAGTAAATTTGTTAATTAATATGAGCTAATAGTTTCTTATATTAGCTATAGTGATCCTTTGACAACTCTATTATAGTCCCAAAGAACGCTTCTAGTACTTTCAACTGATTAACTATATATATTACATATCAAGGGTAGATTATGACATACTTCGGCTTATCTGGTGTTCGTTTATATGCTATTAGAAACTTGGAGCCATTCACCATAGCAAGCACTCAGCTGTAACTAACACTTCGGGCGTGTGGGCTACGTGAATTTTCACCTTTCACTTTTGGCTGGTTTTCAGTAAGGAAATAACTTTTTGAACCTGGGCCTGATGTTCTCTTAGTGCTAATATGTGTCTAATACAGCGTATTAATTTATTTAAATATCCCTCTCTCCACGCACATATAAACTCACCAACATGGTAGATGTATAGAACATAGCATAGAGGAGCAGCTAAACCATTACAGCGTTCAATGACACGGTAAAATACGCGCTGTAGAAAACTTTTTCCAACACGTCTGACAACCTCTCCACATGTGGCTGCTTCACTGTGCTGGTTCGGGCATTTCCGTTCACTTTCCACCGCTTTTCTATCTATGCTCCGTTGATTACAGCAACCATCAGCGCTGGGTAGCTGCTATTTGATGCTGCAAAGCAGACTCCATGGGGAGCAGTCAAGCAGGCAGGCAGTCGGGCAGGCCAGGTATGTAGGTAGCCGGGCATTCAGGAGCAGCAGCATCAGCAGCAGCATCGAAGAGATGCCGATACTGCTCTAATAGCTTCTAATGCATGTAATGTCAACTCACGTCAAGTTCCGCTTTGCTTCCTTGCAGCACCAGAGTATCCCTATCAGAAACATTTCTGAACACCTGTGCAGCATGATACATATTTTAAGTATCTGCAAATCGTTTCGTTGTTTGATTCCAAAATATGGATTCTGCGGTGTTATTTAACATATCCTTCTTGAAATTTTCTTTAAAGACTGTTAAAAGTGGATTTCTTAAATGTAAATTGATTCGGTCGAGAATATATTAGATTAGTAGAGGAAACTGTATACTCTGTGGTCAGGTATTGCCATATATTATATTTCTACATCTCTACATAGCAGCGTCCTTACATATTAACATACATTCTCAGCATATGTGATTGGGAAATCGTTACCTTGGCTTACCTTGCTGAGGGTTAGGGTAATAGAAAGTCGTACACATTTAAACACTTGCTATTTTTTGTCTGTTTCTCTTGTAGAGGCTGTTCCAACCAAATGACTACCAACATTTTTCTGTCTGGCCCAGCACGGGGTACCATATATATTGTCTGATTCTGAGCATGCTCTGGCCCTCAGGATGATTTCTCATTTTGAGGCTTGTTCCACCTGGCGACAGTGGCGGCCCACAAATGAAAATTGATGCGGGCCGTGAGAATTTTCACGCCGCATTGTAAAGCGTGTTGATTTGATTAAGATATGGTGGGGGTGTAGCGTGTTGTATGTGGTTTTTGACGTTACTTGTACTTTTTTCGCGCATGGCCCACAAACCTATTTAAAGAGCGTCGACGTGAATTTACCAACAGTTGCAATAACAAAGAAAAGCTCCATAATTGCAAACTATATCATTTAAGTAACATTGTGATCGTCATTATTATCTTCTGCACTCCAACATTTAACGTTAACATAAACTCCATGCGAGCTTATGAAAACACGCAATCCGAGGAAAATTAAAATTTCCGTTTCTGTGGCTCTGGCTCTGGCTCTGGCTGTGGCTGTGGCTGTGGCAGCGACTGCGTGCGAAACTCAAATTGCAATGATAATTGTATATATATTTGCAGCCCTTGCGTTGTTCATGCTTTGCTTTAGTTTGTGTCCCCTGTCTCCTAAAAGATTTCGTGAAGTTAAAAATGCCGTCAGCCGGTTCAAGGTTTCATGAAGAGAACAGAATCTTCAGCTGGGCAGAGTCGGACAATTGCTTGACCTGATGGTAATTGTATTACGCAGGGCTATTGTCATCATCAACAGAATAAGAAGCTGCTGTCCACTTGTCTTGTGTGCTGATAATCAGTTGCAGAATTTCAAGTACGTCATCTTTGGTATGCCTGGTTGCTAAGAAGGATATCCGCTCTTCAGATAGGCTATTTATGATGTATTCTCATTTGAAGCTGATTGTTAATTGTGAATGCAATTATGATTGTCGTGGGCAATATTTAAAACTATTTCATACCCAGTTCAAGGAAACCCGATTTTCAAAAATGTGAACTCTCACAATGAATTTATTTGTACCACTCAGCTCTCCAAAGTGCAACCCAACCCACCCAATCCATCAGCATACTTTGCATTTGCGAAGCGTTGCAAATATTTCAACTCCCCGAGTGCTGAAGTAAAAGGCTCCCAATGCAAATACATTTTCGAAGTACATATTTGTTATGTTGGAGGTCGTGATAGAAGATGGGGAGGCGACGCACTTTTTATATTGAATACACTTCGGTTCATTTGAATGGAAACTCCACTTGGTATTGCATTGAATGCATTTTACTTGCATGCCATAAACGCTTTGACGCCATCAATCAACACGGCAGCGTTAAGTACAAGCGCGCGAGGACGCTTATTTTATATATTTTTGTATCTGTTGTGTGTTGATGATGCGATTCCTGCTAGGCTAGGTTGATGCTGACTCTTGCTGTCTTTTCTGGCTTGCCACGCTTCACTTGGCATTTTAAGTGCTTTTTGATTTCGCCCCCGACTCGTTAACTCAATGAGCCTGAAACCCATTCCAAATCAGTTCAACATACAAAAGGGTGGTATACACATTCTAAATTCTTAAAGCTTATCTGTTTAGTCTCCATTTTATATAATTAATAATTGAAAGTGTTATTCTATAGTAAATTGAACTGAACTGTATATACTTATAATGTTGGTATTCTATGGAGGCCACAGTTCATAATTTCATGTTGTTGATAAAGTCAGGGAGTCCACAGTAACGCCTTCGCGTTGAATGCCGGCGCTATGGGAAATATTCCGATGCACTGGAAGTTATATACTCATTGTATACAAAGCGCATATAAACGCACAAACCGCTGTCATTGTTTTGGTCGCATTGTTGGGTTTGTCTTCTTATTTAATTTAAATACTCCTTACTTTAAGATTGTTCGATGTGTGCGAAGGAGGGAAGTTGCTCAGCCGATATGGCAGCTTGAATACGTGCCTGGTTCGGAGCGAATACCTCAATACGGCTACTGGCATTGCCTCTTCTCAGACAGTCAACAACAATTTGCCGCGAGCCAGAAATCATGTCTAGAATGCTTAAGTGCGTCGTGAAGCCAAAGTCAAGTGGCAAGAGAATTGTGTATATGCGTTTTATGCTAGCCATCTCTTTCTGTGTCTTTATATCTCACTTTGCGTAGGCGTCCTACGAGCAGCCATATTAGTTCAAGGAGTTTAATGAACTCAAAGCATTTCTTCATTTTAATTCATCAACTCAACTTGCTTGAAAGTTTATTGTGATTGCTATTTTATAAATTTTATCATAGCATTTTTACGAATGCATACGGTATGAATAAATAAAAGCAAACAAAAAAAAGCTGTTTGCATATTCTAAAAAATCGTTTAATTCAGTGTATAAGGTTTTACAGAATGGAATTGGCCCCACCCGCTTGTCCTTCTGTTACCTGGGTACAAAAAGAATATGTGATATGAAAAGTTGTGTAATGCCTTTTCAATGATTACACCCACCGACAAAGGCAATCGAAAAGCAACAGAGAAATTGTAACTAGCACAGACGGAGAAACAAGAACATTAACAGCTGCAACTACAGCAACAAATATAAACAGTAGGCAAGTTGCCAACTGGAAGAGGCTTCAACTTTTCAAATAAGCTTCATGCAACTATGATCTACGCCTGTACTCCAGTTGCCTCATTTTTTTATATCACGTGGTAGTATCCTGTAGTAAGCCTCTAAGCCTCTCCATGCTCTGTACTCGATTGTGCGTTCATTGCACCCAATAGTTTACTATAGTCGTTAGTCTGCTCTGAATATTGTTTGCTGCTGCAGGATATTAACACGCGTGATACAGCCCCTATACTATATATATATATATCTGATATATCTTATCTGTAGTTTTCAATATAATGCTGATAATTCAATCTTAATATCGTTGAGGGCATTTTAATCTAGCGTCATTAAAGGGAGTCCACGAATCCTTTTAAATGCAAAATGCACTGAAATAAAAACCACATTTTGATATAAAGGCATCCGCAGTCGCTCCCTAGCCACAAACAGTGTAGCAGACAAAGCCGTGGAAAACTGCATGGACCAACTGCCAGCCCCAGTCTGTGTTTCTGTCCTATCTGTCTGGCTCAGGCTCTCATTCTGTTTGTCTGTTTGAGGTCTGCTCGTGCCTATATGTATGTGTGTATTCGCACACATACAAATATACACATTTGTGTATATAGAGATGCATGCCTTAAAGAGGTTTCGCAACGCTTTCAGTGGCACACACACTCGCAAACACATACACACACCCATCCGCAAGTCAACCCTTATTGTATGGCGCACCTCTCTGCCCACAGTTGTTTCCCCTATGTGCAGTATTCAAATGTAGTAGCACCGTGGGCTGCTGCATGCTTGTGCTTATGGCAAATCCCTGCGCTCTAAAAAATTTTTAAGTATGCTTGCACATCTCCACGCAGTATAAATACACACAAATATACACTTACAGCGACACCCACACATTCCAGCAGCGATTCCGTATGCTACGATTTCTCTTTGCATTTGCGAAAACTTTTGTAAAATGACAAAAATATGCCCATTAAAATGAGCAAATGTTGAAATTTATGTACATTAGAAGAGGAAGCATACACACACCGAGAGAAAGAGAAAGCACGTACCTCTCTTTCTGTCACATACACAAGGGATGCTCTTTTATTTGCATTTGAGGGTTGGGGGTGTTGAAGCTTTTACGTTGCGCTTTTTGCAGCGCTACGCCATCGTCCATTCAACCAAAACTCATTCATCTTGCTCTGCATACGCCGGCAAACAGTATACAAGCAACGCTGTGAGTAGAGGAGTTAGAAGGAATATCACTAGGAAACAACGTTTTGCAACAGCCCCCACATTTGTCAGTCACTGAGCCAACAATTAGCGCAGCCTTAATCAGATCGGCGGCGCCACTTAAGTTCATGTACTAAGAATATCATGTGCATACGCTCTCAAGGAGTCACGATTTCTGAAAGCTTTCCGAGTATATTTGACAACTTTCCCTGCCCTTTCAAATGCTTATGCCATTTACCGTTAACTTTCAAGTTTAAGGCAATGCAATGGAACAAAAGCACCTGATTGTCATATTTTGATAATATTGTAACCAGATGGGAACATATTTAAGCACGTTTACTCATTTGTCTTCTCTCTTGCCGCACTTATCAACGTCTTGGGGTTGCTTCCTCATGGCCTGCGGAGTCTAATATGTTTTCTTTCTGCTGCTGGATTTACATCTAGGCTGCTAATTATTGGACGTAAAGAAACTTCACCTTAATTTTCAGTCACAAAACCAAATGAACGAATCAGGCGAATTGATTTCATTTTCTTAACTCTGATAACAACTCAGGCTCAACTAGTTAATTAAAGGCGCTGAATCTAATGGGATATTCAATGATTCTCTATTAATGTTGTTGACCTATCTATCGAAGTCTATCGAGGCCAGACCACCGTAACTCTGCATAATCAAAGTTAATAAAACAGTACTTTGCTCAAACAAATTTATTAAGCATGGGTAATCAGATGACGCATGGAGCATCATTATTATCTTTCATCATCGACGTCAAAAGCACTTAAACTGTTTTGTTCATTACACGAAAGCAAGGAAGGAATGGAAGGAATACCATTATAAGACTCGGCGAGCCCAGTTCCAGTTTCCTTAAATTTTTGTTTTTTCTACTGGCGGATATTTTTGTTGAAATTTTCGGGCTTACCCACACCAGAAATCTGAGCGAACCAAAATTTACGTAGCTACTTAAAAACTATGCGATGTCGCTTGCCAGCGGGCAAAACATGGCTTCAGAGTTGGTAAACGTTGCTAGAGCCCGTGCTGTAATCCAATTCATGAAGTTGCTTCACTGAAAAGTTCTCGGCGAGTTGAGAAAGAAAACGCAGCCAGCTGTCTGCGCAAATTTGGCGTAAATTTAATTTTCAAATAAACTGCAATGCGCCAGAGGGGCTTGTCTTTTCCATAACTTCCCATTTTCCCTGCAGAATCTCATCAGAAAAATTTGAAGGGTAAAGGTTCGTAAAAATATTCAATGCATTACATTTACATCTTGTTATCGCTTGATTAATTGTCGTTGTCCGTGTTAGTCTGGAAGCAGGAAGTTGAAAGCCGGAATGAGGCTTGGTACGTGACAATATCCCTTAACGGCCTTAACTTCAATGGATGAAAGTTTTGTTGATTGGATCTATTTCTGCCCTTGTAATAATTCATAGATAAATTTTCTTTTCCTTTCGCCGAATGGTCTCAATCATTTTATTAACACTTCACAGGAATCTTTCTGTAAGTCTCCATTCAATCAAACCGATGCCAAACTTGGCCAAACAATGAAAAATAATACAGATGCTTCTACGTAATCAGGCGCTTCTACGTAAAAAAAATGAAAATAGCAAATGTCTAACCTAATCAACTTCAGCAGTAATCGTTGCCTAACTTATTTAGAGAATTACCGAGTATTTCAAGATTTATCCTGAGCATATTAGTATACGCCAAACCGCTTAGCGCCCCATATTTGTTTACAACACTTGAGAGAAGCACAACTAGCCGCAGGAAGGAAACGTAAGGCTATCGGGCCTTTCAGGGATTACACGCATGTCTCCTCTGCCGAATCAATTACCTTTGTCTTTGCATTATTTGTCCTTGGCTACGGAGATGTATCTGCAGATAGATGATCGGAGACAAACAGGGCAGCAGACAACAGACAACTTGGCAGGTGGAATCTATCTTGTTGGGGAATGGTTTAGCATCAGGTCGGTGGACTGTCAATTGTCAAGCACAATTATTGTCGATGGCAAAATCAGTACCAACAATAAGAACTGCAAACTCTACAATTCTTTGTTTATTTTCTTATCTTCGCTCTTTAACACAAGCTTCAGTAAGTCTGGCACATTTGAATTAAAGTGATGGCAACATTGTAAACCATCACTAATTGCCTGTGCAAGAAATATAGGTCATATTGTTTAAACAGAACGGTTGGAAAAGTAGTATGCATTCGTTTGCGTAGGCAAACGAAAATAACAAAAAGCAATAATTACACAGAATGTTTTAGTTATGGCCAACTGCAGTATATTTCAAGATATGAACAGATCACAGAATATAGAAATTCAATCAACAGATTCGGTTTTTTGCTTTGTGAGTTTCTCATGATGATAAAATTTTTCATTGCATAAAATTATCAACAAATCAATAACTTGCATATGGTGCAGCATTAAAAATAAATCTTATAGACACAACAATCGAATATATATATATATACGTAGCTAAAGTAAAAAATGTTTGCCATATTAAAAAGATTGGTTGAAAATCACCAAAGAAGCAGCATCCTTGAAGAATGGGAAACACAATTGGTCAAGTGCGTCACTCAAAGATCCCTCCAAATACCTTTGTGAAAACCAGCTTAAGTAAAAACGAGAAAGGAACGCCAACCGATTTATTAAATTTATCGACGGCCGTAAATAATACGTTTGCTTAGTAAGCAACATAAGCAACAAAATCTCTTTACTGGGCTGCCAGCTGGTGGCACTAGGACTTGCAAATTACAAAACATACATCACATACATTATAGTCTATATAGATAATCATTCGTTGAGCTCCGCAACGCATACAGTGTGTGAATAAGAATTGATATTTAGCCAAAAATATCGAACACGACGCCTACGTTTGGAAAAATTCGCTAGTATATATATTAAATTGCGTACCATTCAGTCCGACAACCTGGCGATAAGGTCTTCGTCATTGGTTATCATAGTACGCAGCGCATACGCAACAGATGTGGCTGAAAGTGAAAAATTTGTTTTCGCAGATGAAAATAGTAAATGAATGAAATTTTGAATCTAAATCAAGTTTATTAATCTCAAGTGTGTCAGCCTCCGAGCCGGAAGAATTGAGAGCTTATATGCAAAATGATACAGAAATAATTTGTATACGAATCAGATTCAATAAGATTTTTAGGCTTCGTCAAACGTCTGCATTGATAAAGCTCAGATTACGCCGGCGTAATTGCAGTGGAGAGAGTCTGCAAAATTTGGTCATGCAGTTAGCAGGTGGCCAACTTTACAGTAATTACCTTATTACCATTTTGCTGGCATTGGGGAGAATTTCATTGTTAGCATTAAACTCGCCCATTGTCTGTATGGATGGTGTTGTTGTTGTAGCTGTGGGAAACAATCCGCAGCGGGTATTGCGTTTTTCAATGTTGTTGTTGGCGGCGCTGGTTTGCGGCGACTTCACATGCAGGCGAGTGCCAAAAATTTGTACAATTTTCAGTTGATGCCGCGCTGCCGTTTCCCATGTGGAACGAATGTGAATGCCATATAAATTAAGTGCGGCGACAACTACAGCAATAACACACACACACACACGTTGCGGTGTAAAAAGGTAATTTTATGAGTGGGAAATTTTAGTCTAACAACACAAACAAAAGTGACGTACAGCAAATTTTGGTGGCCTCACAATTTTGTGGCGCCGGTGTAGGAGCCAAGGCTTAACCGCCAGTAATACAGCGAAAAAATCGCGATTGACATTATCTGAGAGTGTGGGTAAAGTAAAAGCTTGGGGATACTTGATAATTGAGCAGTTTGTAAACAGTTTATATTTAGAAAAGTATTTTAGACATCAAAGGTTGTATTAATAATCATGAAAAAATAATGTACGTAGTTGTTTGTAAGTCCTTTAACAATATTTTGGAACCATTATCGGATTTAAGAAAATTGTTGATGGTGTTGGTAGTTGTGAGCTAGCCCAAGCTCTATTGGCACATTAAGCTCTCATCTCTTTGCCAATGCATACGCGATTTCAATTACCCCGCAGTTAATCATTGCTTCCTTTGAATTTCGGTGCAGCAGCCGTCATTCAAAACCACTGGGCTAATATCCGTTTATTGGTGAACTGCTCTATGGCTTGTGATTGCTAATATCCGTTTTTAATTAAGCCACTTGCCTGAAAGCATTAGGGACCGAGCAGTTAGGAACGTGGACTGCTCTTGTGGCTATGTTTCGGCCTCACGTGTTTTGAGCATCCTTCTGCTTTTCGCTTAGAACTTACCGTAGTCCGTTTCGGATAAAAGTTATATCATAATATCAATAATTATTGCCGGGTTGCTGACCGTTAAGTACCTTGTATTAGCAGTGTATCTTTAGTGGTTACACTTATTTAACTCGTTGACTCTTCGGGTTTACCGTAACAATCGGCTCACACGCGTTTCTAAGGCTTCACGATGGTTATCTTGGAAACTTAACTCCAGCTAACGTAGCAAAGTGGAGCCACAAATCTGAAAAACTGTAAGAAGATACTTTAAAAGTATTTCTGCCAGGATATCAATGGCGAAAAAACAACAAACATAATACTCCGAATATATGTGTGATTGCGAATGTTGTGATGGTTATTCGCTCACTCTGAAGAGCGAGAGAACAGCAGCCAACAATAGCAGCAGTAAACCTTTCAGTTATTATTCTGGTGTACGATATATTATGAGATATAGGAATTACTGAGTCTAAGTGTAATGGCATCACCGATCCATATCCCTATCGTCCATAACATATTTAAATGAAAATAATTGAGCTACATATTTTAATAAAAAATATAATTCTATTTTATTTCAACTAAAATGCATTTCGTAAAATATGTACATAAACATATTTTGGGTCAACAAGACTGTACCCGGGAAACGGGCATATATACGTTTTGTTTAATGCATCTTTTATTGAATATTTAATTAGAAATGTGCATAAGTAGAAGAAAAGAAGTGGACTCCCAAAGGATCCAGACAAGTGTAATTTTCTCCTTGCAATGATCGAGAATTGCGCCGTTACCTAGTGTTAAATTTATTTATTACCATTTTCGGCATAATCATTTGCCGAAAGTGTCTCTTAGATGAAAAAACAACAGCAACCATGGCAACAACAAGGCGACAACATGCCACAAAATTACAAAACGAAGCGTAAAAAACAGACAGCAATACGAACAACGCAATTTGGGCAAGGCACATAATGCCATCAAGTTCAAAGCTAATGGCCGGGGCGTAGGGGTGGATTCAAGAAGTCGTGGATACAACAACAGCCAAGCTATCGTGGAATCGAACAGAAAAGAAATGTGTATACGCAGAATGCATATGCGGAGTGACAAAATGTGTAGCTGACAAAAGTAGAAGCGCAGAGAGCTCCAAGGAAATGTAGCATTGGACTGCGCTGCTGCTATGAGTGGTGGCGCAACCATTTGAAAGGCGTCCAGAAATAATGTAAGCATTAATTCCTCATTTAAATTCAACGGCGCGTACGTCGCATTAGTTGAGTCCACACCTCCAAGTCTTCTGCTGCCCACGCGATGATTCTTTTGGTTTTTTGTGTGTATAGCATACTTTTCGGCTCTGCCACAGCGACACTTGGCATTGAAGACCTCCTCAATTGGCTAAGAGCGAATTTCGTTACTTTGCCGAAAGTGATCAACGTCGTTTCCCATTTTCCACTTCCTTGCAGCTGTTTCCTTGTTTCCAACTACTTATGTGAAAGGTTGCCGTTCCCGTGGCTGCTGTTGAGCAGTCGGCAACTTTTTAAATTAGCATAATGCCTGAAATTATGCAACGCCTTTTGTGTCAGATACTTAAGTCGGTTTTCAGTTCTTGCTGCTGCTACTGCTGCGACTAATGTTGTGGCACTTTAAGTGCACTTTGCGCCCCAAAAATAAACAACAGTTGCAATATAAAAGCAACACAAAAAAGAAAAAGTAAAGAGCTGAGCAACAGCAGTAGGGGTCCTAGATGGATCCAGACGAGAAAAGAAGTAAATCAACACATTACATTGAGTATTGTTCCTTTTATGGGATAAACTGAGTCGCGTATGTACACGAACTGCTTGTGTGCATTGAGCAGATAATAAAAATAATTCAATTATCCAATAATTGTTTCTGGACTGTTGTTTGTGCTTGGATTACTATAATTGCCAAGCCAAATCTTAGTAATATTGCTTTGTTTCTAGTACACATAATAAGATGTATATTAAGAAAAATAGTTGTATTTCCAAAAAATAAATAAATAAAAAGAAATGTTATTGTCACCTAAAAGTGCTTAAACACATTTCTTGTACTAGATAAAAGGCTTTGGCATATATGTCTGCGATTTTACGTTTTAAAAGTTTTTAAATTGTTAAGCTCAAACTGCTTGGTGCACGATGACAATAATTGAGGGCATAATTTCATTACGTTTCGTCCATTAAAACTTTGTAAATTGCAGTCCCCACAGTAGAGCAAAAAAATTAAAAGAAATGTTGAACACATCCCGAGAGGCTTATGAAGCGAAAGCTCTCTGGAATTATGGCTCATTAAAGCACATAATGCAGACACACATACAAAATGAAAATTTGCTTTCAGCCAAGTCAGCAGCTGCTCTTCGGGTTAGCAAATGAAACCACAGGCATTGCCGTTCGCCAGCGTCTGCTAATATCTTTCTAATAGACAGACACGCACTGAAGAAACCACCCCAATCCCAGCAGGGCGCCCTCGACATGTGCCGCATAATGTGCCCTAGTACGATCTTTTGGCACAGCTTTTTGGCACGTCTTCACCACCCTTAACTGCTGCTGGGTCCTTTTCAATTACTCACATAATTAAATATGTTTAGTCTATCTCAATCTATCTCGCTATGTGTAAGTGTAGACTCTCGGGGTTTGTGTACTAACCAAGGTAAAGCATTTCACATAACTTAAGTTTCATGTTCTGATTTAGAGTAGCAATAGGAATAGTATAGAATAGTATTCATGTTCAGTTGAAAACAATGCCTAATATGATGGCATGCCTTATATCACTCACATTTAAAGAAAGCCAGTCCAAAGAAATTGAAATTGAATCAAATGATGCTACAATACATTTCGCGCTTTGGTTTGGTAGCAGCCTCATTCAGCTGCCACATAATTTATCAGAAAAAGTGTGGAAAAGTATTTGTGCTCTGGAGTCAGGTCGAAAACCGTAGCCAATGAATGGATCAAAAAATTTCCATATATAAATTATATAAATTAGCGAAAAACTTTTATACTCGTGTGGAAAATTTTTCGATTCACACATTATACATTATTGACACACATACTGTGTCTCTCTCTCTCTCTCTCCTTCTGGAACTTAGTGTGTGCGCTGTCTATGTTATATTGCAAACATTCTTTTAATTCAGCCTGAATTATATGCTGGCACAGCTACCAAATAATTTTCATTTTCCGCCTCTTCCGTTTCCATGGGAGATTTCTCTCATCCTTCATATATTCTATTCTATGTTTATAATAATTATCGTTGCAATCTATTGGCATTTGCCAATGCACCCATTGGACATCAATCATTAGGCAAGTTTCTTCGTTTCCGTTGATGATTCTATTTAAATGATTGTTGTTGGCTCTGGTCTATTCTATTCTAAAGTGTCATTCTATTCTTCCTTGCGATGGACACGTTGAGCAGGTGATTTTTTTGCAGTGCCGTTGGAGGTAGAACGCTTAACTCAAAATTCCATTTGTGATAGTATCATGTAGAAAATTCAGCTCAGCCTAAGATTACCCGACTGCCATTTGCATTTGTTTGGAGATTGTCTTGCGTGCTTTTCGTATGTTTGGTCAGAAGGATTTTAACAATATATCAAATTCTGTACAGCGGCCAGCATGTTACATTTTATTTAGATCTTTCCACTAAGATAGAACTGCATTGTCTGACTGAAGTGTTGCTGGCTAGGAAATGGAAACTAAGTGCAGCAGCCGCACATTAATCATGGTCTCTACCCATAGTCCTCTCTACCCATAATCCTGCTCTCTCTCTCTCTCTCTTTTACTCTACTTTGCGGAAGTGTAAAGACGCCAACGCCGCAATGCTGATTCATAAACCATTTATAGTCCTTCGTTGCACTATTCGTAAGCGCACACGCAACTCGTTTGGCGACTTGAAAGGGTTTAGAAATTTATGTGTTGCAATTATTTTCTGGAAATAACACTTAATGTGAGTTACCGACTATGTTAGGGGACTGGCAAATGGAAAGCGAAAGAAAAACGCAAATATAGAATGCGCATATCCACACAGCTATTGAATGGAACTTTAAATTTCTTGAAATTAAATGAGTTGCCTTATTTAGGTAGACTTAGGACCGAATACCTGGTCTGGATTCTTCGAATTGATTTACCACAGTTGTACGAAAACACAAGTGTTCTACCCTTAAAATTGTATCCTGTTTATCCTTAAAATTGTATATTGCAATTAAGGAGGAATTCTGAAATGTTGTACATAAACTAATACCTTATTTGATGGCTCTTGCATTTGCAGACTTGCTACGAGCTGGAGTGCTATTTGCGAGACGAGCCGAAGCTCCAAAGTTATAAAAAGATACACACGGATCTCGATTCCGCATGGGATATATTCTCCACACCAACTCGACTTTTAGAGGAACTTAAGATCAAAAACCTGGACACAATATCGACTACCTCATCTGTGTCTTCAAACTGCTCTGGAATATCGTGGGATAGCAGTGGATCACAGGCACTCAGCTGTTCAGTACTGGTGAAGCAAGAACGTATTGACGAAGACGATGTGGATGCATCGAATGGTTTATCTTGCAATGAGAAATTGGACGTACTCTTTGCAGCACCGCCTTCATCCATATCGCCCAATCCTAGTATTTGCAGTGCCGGCAATATAACGCCAACTAGCAATACTAGCTGCATCGGCGGCAGCAATGCCCTTTACACAAACACCGTCAACAATAGTTGCAATACTATCACTCTGAGCTCAAGTAACGGTATTGCGCCGGCTATAAAGGTTCGAGTGGTTCAGGCCAAATCACAGCGACATTATCATCTGGGTCAGGGACATATACACAATTGTGCCATTCCTCCGTTAACACCGCCCTCGTCACCAGAATCAAATCTTCGCAGCCATAATTATGC
>JABVZX010000001.1:135703-147797 GCA_020883565.1 Drosophila pachea
TAAGACATATTTAAAAAGACTTTACAATTACTCGGATACGAAATCATAAGTATTGAACCATTTATAAAACAACGTCATTTAATATTAGTTTCAGTCTATGCATTTCTGTCCTTTTTTAACTGCTCTTTGCCCTCGCCAGTTGTAATCATTTTTTAATTATGGAGTCGCTTAATGGGAAGAAGAATGGCAACAGGGACGTGTCCTCACAAAACTCAAAATTATGTAAAATAAATGGCAATAACTTGCCGCCAAGCCGCTTAAAAGTTGACAAACGAAGAAGTTACAGGAAAGTTCAACTTTCTCGTAACCTTTTCTGTGAAGTTCCTTAACATTTTTTATCATAGCGTCCAACGGCAGTCTAGCTATCGTGCGGCTTTTATTACTCTTAAATCGCTAATTAGACAGGACAGGGTGACATTTGGATGTACACTGGGACTTCATTCCACGGCCCGCCATATCGTCTGCCAAGGCCTGCAGAAGCTGAAAAGTAGTCCCGTAACTTCGACACAGTAACCACATTGGCTCATTAGTGGGTTCACATTAACAACGACAATCAACAGTCCAGAACAGTCAACTTGCGGGCAGGAAAAGCGACAACTGCGGCTCTACGGCTTTCGCTCCACCTGGGAACGGGTTGTGATGCCATCTGTTAAGCAGTGGCAGCGTTCAGCTAACACCTAACTACCATCAAGTCAACCGACACTTCCGTCCAGTTCAGCGGGCAGAGACATTCGGATAGATCTAAATACTGCTTTTCCTGCTAGGTGTACATTTTGTCACTGTCAACAGATTCAGTGAACCACATTTCCGGATTTTCAGAGTTTTGCATCCGTCCACGCTGCAGTGCTACCTACACATAACATACCAATTTCCTGTCTACACTTTCTACAAGTCAAATATTCACTTCGCCTGCAGCCCTGCTTACCAATTTCAGCATGCAAGTGTTTACAATTCGTTTAGCCGAATAGGAAAACTAAATGCCAAAACATTTTAAATGTTTAAACTAAATATTTGACTTGGAGCTAACTGTCGTTTCCAACTCGTCTTGGTCGTCTTCCCGAATTCTCATTTTTCCCATCAATTTTACATCAGCACAGTTTAAATTTTGAGACAGATTTAGTCAAGCTCCATTTTATATAGATTCCTAACTTATTTAACTCTTAGCATGACAGGAATGAGAGAGCAGAGGAACGAGGAAAGTAAAGAAAGTCAGACAGAATTGAGAAGGGTTAAAAGAGAGAAAGTCGATATGACATATCGAATGTAACAGGATAGAAACTCAAAGCAAGGAGTTAGACGATGAGATCTATACATATGGAAGGGAAATGTCTGTACTTATATAGTAGTGAGAGAAGACACGCTTCTGACCAGATGTGCAGAATAGAAACATATATCAGCTACAGGTCTCACAATTGTTGCACTGACCTTGGACACATGGCACGTTACGTATACGCCCCACCTACTGCAGTAAAACTATGTGACCATCAGGGACGGTCCCCTCCACAGAACTCAGCCATGGAGAGTGCGGAAGGCGAAATGCTACTCGTACATCACTGTACGTTACATTGCCGATGAGGATGGTTTAAGAGCTGGCGGTGTTCCGACCACGCCTTCGTGGCCCTTTGTAGACGCACCTCCGGCTCAGTAGGCAGTGCTAAGTCCATTTCAGGCACCATTTGGACAGATTCCCTCCAATTTTTAAAAACGTTTAGAGGTTTCTGAAATGATTGAGAATAATATATTACATTTAAAAGGAAAGAAGAATGCAGACCTCAATAAATACTTTTGGGCTTTTATTAGCAGCTAGATCCAAGATTGCATTGTAGGAATAATTCACGGTTTACCTCCACCAAGGTGTACATCCATATCTACCAGATCACCGCCAAGTCTTTAGAAGACTCCAGTAATACAAAAAGCACCACTTGCAGCTCCACTTAAGTATATATAATAACAAGTATAATATATAGCATAATAAGATAGCTGAAGGATAATGCTTAAAAGTGAGCTCTCTAGGCTTAGCTGGACCACCAGTGAAGCCGTTTTCAATCTCCGAAATGCTTTCACTTAAGTAAGTCGAGAATCGGGTAATTATAAGTTAAAGTTACAGTTTCCATGGCAATCACAAGTTATTTAATAGCGAACGAGTGCAACCTAAGTGATATAAATGCAGAATAAGATAAACGCAAACAGCTTTCATGTTACAGTCCCAGATGAAAAGTTAAATGCATGCCAACACTTTCCGACACAAACGCCTCGCACTCAATCCGTAAACTGTTGTGGCATTTTACCTGATTTACTTTACACTCGACACAACATTTTGACAGGTAACGAATTTTTGTGTACAACTTTTGCACATGTTTTACCATTTCGAGAGAATTATGCTGCGCAGCACACAACACCCTACTTTGAGTTGGCGTTGGCATAAGGTAGTTAATGCCATGAACAAGGCCGGGTAGCAGTTGACAACAAAATTAAACGAGGCATTCGTGCGTGACCGGCAGAGGTTAGACGCTGCGTGTTCGTTGGCATTCGCCTTTCGTAAGTCGAGACCCCTCCTGGCGGAAACTTTTGCTATTGTGGGCTTGTTATTGGAAGGTTTTAACTAACATTTTACACTTTGATAAAGTTATAAGCCCTGTTGCCAACGAGTCTTGAGTTATTACCATAAGTCAACTGTGATACGAAATCAAGATAGCGTACAAACAGAATATGTGTAGTGCAGGGGGCTTTAATTAAACCATAAACTCTTTCAGATTTTGTGGCAAATTACTTTGTGTCTTCCTTCTATTCTTTGGATTTTTCACAGTTTGTAAGCGAGCAGCCGTTGTTCACTGGCTAATGACTGAACGTGAATCATGTCATCTAAAAGGCTTTTCCAAAACAACGTTTCATTTGCGCGACAAAGGCTTCCGAAGTTCAAATCACACAAAAGGAAAGTAAGTAGTCGCCGCTTAGAGACCGCCAGCTATATTTTTTGGGTCATCCATCATGTCATGTTGAAGTTCGTGAGTGCGAATATGGGTGTATATAAAGTTTATTAACATAAACTATGTTTGACGCATGTTGTCAGTATTGCAAATCCTATTGTTTTCTGTTAATGTTGTCCAATGACATTGTTAACCGGAGTACTGCGCTTCAGCTTCACCGTTATCGCCGTGGTCTCTGGTCAATACCGACGAATGCATGTTTTGCGACAAGCTAGGACTCAGAAACAAGGACAAGTAGCAAAAGCCTAACTTAAGCTTTGGAGTGGACTTCGAGGTAAATTGTCCCATCAATTTTACGTAGACGGTTGTATAGATGTGTTTGCCTTACTCCTTGGTGTATTGACATTTCACAAGAAATCAACACACGGAACACCAATAGTAAAGCGCAGATCTCACTCCACCAGTTCTGTCACCATTTGCAGCGGAAATGAAAAATCAAATCGAAGAAAGGCACAGGAAATTCAGCTCTACGTCTTTTACTCTGTATGTATGTGTGTTCGGCCGTCTGTATGTATGTGCTGTTTAAATTTAGCCAATGTCTAGCGTTTCTCAAGTGCTCTCTACTCTTGACTATTTATCTCTCTTTGGTTCATGTATGTATGTGTATGTGTGTGTGTGTGCTTGCCTACTCAGCTCTGTCATAGACATGAAATCGCATTTTTATTGTTTCTTCCTGCATTGTTGGCATACACTTCTAAGGCGCTGAATACCTTCACTTCGTGACTAATTTCGATGCACCTTGCATATTATTGATAATCACAGAGAAAACTGTGTATATTTGACATACTCGAGAATGTTCAATTAATAATACTATAAGGTAATACTCAGTACTTAGAGTATAGGGAATTCGGTGTTTTCACGGAATGAATTCCATCATGGCTTCTGCTTCGCATTTGTCTGTGCTTGAGACGGTTTTATCGTCTTGGGCATAAGCCTAAACAAATATAAACAATTTTGTCTCGGTAAGAAAACTTAAAAAATATATTGAACAACAACTGGTGATGACAACAATAATGAAACTTCGTCATATAATCCATTGAATCAGTTCAATAAATTTGGATCAGAATGGGCAGATCCTACCTAACAAGGTGCGCTAATTTATTGAAATCGTTCACCACACTCAAGCTACTGCCACTCTTGAGAAAGGGAAACTAATTAAATGATGAATGCGTCTGACAGAAGCTCAGGGAGTTGTCTCCATTGATTAGTTGCCATCCATTTCACATACCTCTTGCTGAGTGTGCGTGCGTGTGTCTGCAAGTTGGGAAGGCATCCAAGGCAGCTGCACCGATTCTCACTAGTGTGATTGAACAATGAGTGATTTAATTAATAAATAAATAAGTGCGTGCGTGTTGCAGCTTTCGAGTAATTGCAGATGCAAAATACATTACACAAGTGCGGCAAACAATTAATTATTTAGCCCCGATTGTCTTCAACTGGAACGACAGGTTTAACTTGTTATTATTTGAGACTCTCTGTGACTTTGACGTGTGCTAGTTGATAGTTGATTTTTGCCTTTTCTAAACTAGCTTATGCACTAACTAAAATCAGATTAAAAGAATAATTTCTCTATAAGAAATTTATTTGATAAATTGCTTCGTTAATTTATGTTAAAGATGTTCCACAACATTTGCTGAATGCAATTAGCTCACTATTGTATACCACAGCACGAACTCCAGCTTGATTTCATGCATATTTATTTCTGTTCGGCAAGAGCCAATATGCCAGTTCGAATTCGAAGCTTTGTGGGCCATTTATGATTCGAAGTGACGCCAACCGCAAACTAGTTTCCCGAGGATCTACCCAAAGCGCCGAACATGTTGGTAGAAGTGGAAGCTGCGTAGGAGTTCGTCATGTGGTTTAGGTCGGATGTGATGCACAGCCACAACACATGGAAACTTTCACAATCGAAAATGATAGCTTCGGGCGCCGAAGAAATTTACGAGTGAGTTGTAGCTGCATTCTAGTAGTCAGTTCCGCTGTCAATTTAAAATGGTTTCATTCTGTTCGCGTCTAGGCTGCATATGCACAATATACTTGCAAATTTTACGGACATCCGGTCGCCTGCTCTGCTATCGCGATTTCTATGCCACGTCCTGAGGCATTTCATCAGAACGCAATTATTGCCGAATTGAATATTGCCACCGAATACGAAATACTTTGAAAATTGTCTTTCACAATCGAGCAGATTAATATTATTACTTCGCAGGTCAATAATAATTATAACTTTTACATACAGCTATAATAAAGCTGGAAAATTGAAAAACAGCTCGCCTTTCAGTGGCTCTTTGTTTTTACAAATCAAATAAATTGCGGCATAACCGAATTATACTTAAACGGTTCAGTCAAATGGAAAATTTGTTCACTTGCACCCACCGCGTGCATGATCAACTGCATGATTGAGTGCATCAGGCTGTACGCGAGTGTGTGTGCCAGTGTGCGTGCGTATGGCATTAAAAGGTGTGCCAAATGAAATTGAAATATAAATTCAAAACCATTGGGCGCATAAGCGGCGCAATCAGGTGCAAATTATGTGCGAAGCGAGGCGTAAATGCAGTGGCTAGGGTAGTCACTCCCCTTGCTTGAAAGCTGTAGACATTTGTTCAGTGCGGCAGGTGAGTATACAGCCGTCAAGCAAACAACGACCACATCAGCCCAGAGGGCGGCCTCCAATCTAAGCAGGGACAGAAAGCGCGCATTCAGCAATAGACATGCGATAGACCGGGAAGCTTTTGGCATCGCCCCACTGGAGAAGCATTTGAGTAGTAATATGCGCAAATGCAGTGCAAACTGCAGCTATATAGGTAAATCTGTATGCGCAAAAGTCAACAAGCATGGTCCACACATTATTCAGAACTGTATTTAGTATATATCTAGTTAACAACATAACTAGCTTTTCTCTCTCGGCGACAGATTATAAAATTTTTAGAAAAGACACACACACACTCTTATTTTATATAACAAAATACACACTATCTCTTTCCAGTCATTACAATGGCATCTGGCGGTATGGTAACTCCGCCAGTATCCTCGGGGCAAATATCCTTTGCGCGAAACTTTTTTCGCGCTTCAAACCAAAGTGAAGAGGCACATATGAGCAATTTAATTGTATCACCCACAGGAGCGCGCAGTGCGATGACTCTTGTATTCATGGGTGCCGGAGGAAAGAGTGCTAACGAGCTCAGATCTGCACTGATATTGGGAGGTGGCCAGAAACTTGAAATCGCCCAGCAACACGCTGACTTCATAAGTAAGGATTGCGTGTGCAGCGACAATGGGGTCTCAATACGCATTGCTACTGGACTATATGTTAAGCAGGGTCATGACCTGCACTCCGACTTCTACTCACAGGCCACGGAATTTTTCAATGCGCAGGCAGATAGCTTAAATTTTGCGGATGCTGAGGGCTCTATGAGGCAAGTGAATACATGGGTAGAGAATCAAACATTTAATACTGTTCGCAATTTGCTCACCCCATCTTCGTTTGGATTGGGCTCGGAAGTTATTTTGATAAACTCAATGTACTTTAACGCCAAATGGGCGAAGATGTTTCCCCTCGATAACACTTTATTAGGTGACTTTGCGATAAGTGATGACCAGAAAATGCAGCTTCCTATGATGCGGCAGGTAGGTATACGACTTATTTAAGTGCTCCGATGATTCAAGATTCGTATATTGTAGGTTGGCCAATTTCGATTTGGGGAATCTAAAAAACTAAAATCTCGCATTCTGCAACTGCCATTCGAAGACTCTGACATTAACCTGATCTTGATTGTGCCTTTCGAGCCCATGGGACTAATGGAGTTGGAATCGACGCTAGCGGAGGTCGACTTGAATGAAGTAGCTCTTAAGTCGGTGTTGCACGAAGTTGAAATAACCATTCCCAGGTTTAAGGTTGAGAGTGATATAGATCTCAAGCTGCCACTAAAGAATGTGAGCTGTGTAAATGTGTTGATGTTCAGAACAATATATATATATGAAGGTAATTTCAGTTGGGAATAAAGCGCATATTTAAGAAAGGAGTCGCTGACTTGAACGGACTGTTTGCCAAGAAGTCAACGAAGCCTATTACAGAAGCACGTCAGAAGCTCTATTTGAATATAAACGAAGCTGGTTGTCTAACGCGGTTGTCCGACGCCGCTGCAGGTAAGGATCATTTTGCGAAGACCACTCTTACCGTGGACTAACTTTCTAATTTGCCCCTTTTCTTTTAGCCCCTAGTTCCGCTGATAACACAGCCAATCCCGACCGTAAAGTTTTTATTGCGGATCATCCGTTTGTGTTTGCGGTGCGAAACAATACAACAGTGCATTTCGTGGGACATTTTGTCAAGCCCTGATAAGCCCCAGAGCGTTGTGGAAATGAAAAATAAATCAATGAAAAGTGCTACAATGCAATTGCAAATTGTTCCGCAAATCCCTCGTCGTATCAATGCCAACAAATGACAATATCCCATGGACACGATTACATCGATCGATTGTTGCTTCATCCGAAGCAACAAAAGTAGGAAAGAACAGTGACATCATTACATACAAAATCTTTTTGTTATAGAAGGATATGATTAGCCGCACCAACTTGGATGAACATATTATATTATATTTTTTGATATATAGATAATTACTAACATAAAATGAAACAAAATATAGTGAGCGCTTCGACAAATCATTGAGACTATCGCAGATATGAAAAGAACTCCGAGTGAACAATGGACAAAGGAGGGTGGCAAGCGCAATGGAGGCTGGAAAACTAAATGAAAAGTAAAAAGCAACAGCAGCAGCGTTGCTAGAATGCCCCACACCATTTCTTTTCTTCGATGCTGTACAAGTTGTTAGCCAATTTTAAATACAACTGCTGCTACTGACAGTAATCAAGATTGCATGGCGGCGGTGGCTGTAACAATGCCAAATGCCGCTGGGCGGGGCCAACAATTGAAAAATAAGTAATTTTCAAACTCTAGTGAACTATGTACGTAGAACCCCAACACCAATACTCGCTGAGACAAGTACGAAATAGGACTGGGTCTTCTCTAGCTGCAATCGGAGTTGAGGTCCGCGTTCGAGTTCGCGCCGCGCGTCTGCGTCCGCGTCCGCGTCCGCGTCCGTGTCCGTGTCCGTGTCCGATAGAAAACTTTGTCGTCCAATTCATCGATGATTGTCGTGGACTACAGTATGCCATTGCCATTGGCATTGGCAGACGTCGTATCGTCTGCCATTGATGCCCAGTGCCGGGCGGGTACTGTGGCAAATGTTTATCTTTTGGTTTGGTTTGTGTTTGGGTCTGGCCTGCGCATCTTTCTTGATTTTACTTATGCCTCTAGGCTGCTGGCAGCGTCATCAAAACGGATGTGCAGCTGCACAAACTTTGTTCCGCTGGGGAAATTCACTGCAGGGACTGTAAATTGTGCCCAGTCCGGACAGTTGTGTAATTTGAAAATGCTAATGTAATGTCACTGTAATGAAATTACCGAAAATGTTTCGCAAAATGGTACGGACTGAGTGAAAAATTTAATGGATGCTTAAATTAAAGCAATGACTGCGGCCCATTCCTCGCTATCCGACTGTCGATACCCTATATCAAGCAGATAACGATTGCTCCTAGCACAATAATTTTCAATAACAACTCAATAAATCAAAACCCTCTGTCGAAAAATGTAATTTAAAATCAATCAATCGCATCCGCATGCAACAGCGAACGCAAAATGCTGGCGGTCACAAAATCCATGTATTAGACATCTTCATTTGATCGCATGCCCAACAACGAGACTGCTCCGGCCTTGGGGAAGCTATTATGCACAAATGTATACCTATATGAGCATTAAAACAATTGTTTCATAAATTGCGTAAACAAACCAGCCATAAAAAGGAAGCATGAGTACATAATTCCAACCCCTGCACTCACTTGACCAACAAATCCGATTTGCTGCATTGCTTTTATGAGTTGCCATGGGCATACCATATACCATTTGCCTATACTGGTGTTAGATGTGCATCTATTGCATGCATTTATCAAACGAGTTGCATAAACGTTATATGTTCCGTAAAGCTGTAGGCTCCTTTAAAGCTAATTTCTTTAGTGGATAATCTGTCTAACTCCAAATGCATTGTATGGCTTTTACATTCGGTGTGCATACGACTCCCATGATAATAAGTGTTCTTGTACTGTATCTAATTCATTCCACTAGAGAATATTTCCAACTTCAAGGCAACAATTGGAATCGCCTGTTTTCTCCAGCTCAGGTGTGGCGGCCGAGTGAGCAAAGTGAGTTGCCAGAGACAGATAAAAAAGGCTTGCCATGCGCACGGCTTATCGTTCGGCTACAGCTTAAGAGCCGTTTAATCCATCACACGACAAGTGCAGCAGCCATGAACACTTTTCCCCGGCACTTTTTGCCACGCGTGTGGCATCGACCATGCAAAATGCTGCATTTAGGAGATAATAAGGCATCATGCTGTCCAACTGCAGGACAGGTTTTGATCGCGCCCGCATATATAGGTAGGTAGGTACGAGGAGAGCAAGTGTATGCGTTTGCTGCTGTTAATTTGGAATGTGAGCTGCAAGGTAGATGCCCAACGAAAATTCGGGAGCAAAAAACTTCAGAATCTGCAAGGAGTTGGACAGGTGATTTAAAAACCATTTGTCAGCAGGTGGCAGCAAGTAGCAGGCAGAAGGCTGAATAAAGGAGACGCTTCTTTTCTACCGTGCCTCACAGGAGTGTGGGTGATTGGCTGGGGTCAGTGAAATTATTCAAATTATCTTGAGAAAGATTTTACTGCCAGCTGCCGTCTGTTTGACGCGAGAACGGGCTGACCCATGCCAGACGGCAACACCAGCAGCCACTCTCGGCAGCAATCAAACTGCTTTACTGTCATTCTTTTATCGCAAAGCCTTCTCCACAGCCCAAACATGAAATTGCAAGCCGTACCCCCTAGAATCAGCGACCGGTAGCTGACAGCCCACAGGCGGAGTCCTTTAGAGAGAGTTCTATTTTTCTGGTCCACGCCTGCTGGCGGGCTGCCTGATTTCACTTTTCTTCTTCTTGCTGTTGCTCACGACGATTGTAAATCCCATCTATTATAAGTGCTTCTTACCACTTGGCGTTGAGCATTGACATTTGGCTAATGGCAAAAATGTCACCGAAATGCAGACAAACAAGCAGCTGCCATGACAGCAGCTGAAGACGTCGCCACGACGCTAGAACGCTCTGCATGAGCTCTCCCTATTCTTTCATATCCCGTCATGAGCTTTAGTTAGGCTTTAGCATAGCATTGATTACAAGACACAAAACTATAAGATGAGAAGGTTGAAAGTGATTCATGAGATCATCGAACTGTAAGAAGAGGAATATGAACCCTTCTCACGTAGACGCCTACAATAACTTAATAAATTCTCCATAAATATAAAAAACAGGTAAGAAGAATCGAGATGGCCCCATAGACTCTTAAATTGCTATTTATTAAATTTTTCCTTATACAAAATGCATGCTCGTTCGGTGTCGCTATGTTTGCATTTTACACATTTATCAAATGGTAACCAGGAGTGGAGCTTGCCAATATTCAGGACAAATGCAGTTGAGCACATATTCAGTTGCATGCCGAACAATAACTCATTAGCATAACACTTCCGACTTCGTCTTCAACCGTCAAGTAACATATGCTCCGACATTTTGCTCTGTCAATCAGTGCAAATTTAGCGACAAGCAACAAAACTTTTGACAGTTGCAAATGTCACCGTCATATGATGGATGCGCAAGGGCTTTCCCGCTTCTCTCAACTGCCACGCCCGCAGAGATGGGAGCATAAACTATTCTTTATAGAATTAATTGAATTTCTCATAATTGCAGACAGACCAATCAAACATCATTCGTGAAGTTCGTCATGAAAATAGAAATAAGGACGAGTTTCCTGAACTAAAGCAACCAGTTGATTACCTAATACTTTAAGCAGCGTTGCGCTTTTGTTTTCATATTTCATGTAAACATTTTCTTTTCTTTTCCTGTGTTTTCAGTGCGCTCAGAGTCTTCGCTAAGCAAAAACAATGGAAGAGAATAATTGTAGAAAATAAAAAACGGATTTGCATATTAGATTCGCAGTGTCTACCTTTTACATCCTGTTGATTTTTGTTTGTCATTTGGGAAGCAAAACATCAGCAGCACAACCAGCAGCCATAATATTTCGTTGTGCGCTGATAGACGAGCTGAGGGACTGTGGAAAAACCTTGAAGCTGGGACCTCAACCTGGACGCACAGATAAGAAGCCCGAGCCATAAATACAGCGACCAGGGGTACCGAGTGGACACTGAATAAATGTCAGCCCGGCTGGCACCTTGTCACAGACCAAAACTAATACTCAAGACAATTTTTTATGACAACATAACACCCGGCACTATCCCTTCAGGAGAGCATTCTGGCATTTTGTGACGAATGATTTAAAGTTTTGTCCATTTTGTTGGCCGTGTCATGGCCCTCGGACATGTCTGGATGTGTTTTCGGTGTTTAGTTACATTTTGTCTTCATGGCGCGGAAAGCAAACTCCGCCAGAAGTGAGATGAAGTGCTGGCATTGCTTTAAAGTGGGCAATATATTTTTGTGATTTCCTGCCGCCCCTAATGAGATTGGGCTACGCAATTTTCATCATAGCTCTGTGTACGTGTGTGTGTTTTTATATTTGTGCTCATTTTGAGGTAATGCGAGAAGTTTTATGTGATGTGATTAGCTTTTGATTGATGCGACATACATACTTTTCCTTTTCCTTCATTCCTTCTTTCGGGCACGAGTCTCCTGCAACCATCAGCTAAGAAACATAACTATTGAAGTACAAATAACAATCTTGTACCACGCTAGAAATCATATATTATATCAGATTGGGAGACTTGTAAATTATAAAATAATTCAATATTCGTCTCATATCAGGGTGAAATGGTGGAGTGCGAAAGCAATGATTCTACTGCACTGGCTACCTAAAAAATTCATCCCATTCACATAGTGTCATTAGGACAATCGAAAATGCGACTATTAAGCCCAGCGGAAGCAAATACGAAGCTCTGTGGGCCTGGTGGTAGTGTTGACAACATGCAAATTTCCATTTTGTGTCAAAAAAGAAAAAGGACCA
>JABVZX010000001.1:186281-202550 GCA_020883565.1 Drosophila pachea
CATGGAGAACAACAGCGTCATACGATGGAGGCGGCTCATGATGTAAAGCAGGCAGAGTGGGCAGACCGTCTGTTGATTCACCCAAAAAGAGTCCCGACGTTTCGTAGCACTTGAAAAGAAGACCAGAGCTTTATTTTAACGAGGACGAATGTAAAAGAAAATAAATAAGTCCTAATAGTATACAGAGCACATATAAAAAGTTTATATTCTACAAATTACTAATTTATTTGTCCGTAAAGCCTGATGCGGTGGAATTTCTCAACTGCGGCCGCTGGCTACAGCAGCAACAAATTTGGCGGGTGACATAGAAAAAGCTAACATTGATTTACGTTGCTGTCCGCGGTGGCGAGGTCTTTTCCCACAGGGACAACAAACAACAATAACCAGAGTAGAAACGAAATCGGCCTGGGTGGACCCCAACAACTTATTAAGGCCGCAGTCAAGTGTCTTTTACTAAGGGGTGCGAACAGTCAGAACATTCGCCACTTGTATTGTCTTTGCTTTTTACTTTTTTGGTTCTCTTATATAGTACCTGTTAAATACTCTGTATTAATACCCATTACTGACATAGGATTTGATCTAGATAATCAATTGACCCTGATAATATGGAATTAAGTTGAATATTTTGTATTCGTGCTCCTAAGTTGTATTCTGCCGAAACATGTTATATATAAAGTTTGATGGCAACATATATAGAAAAACCTTTACAAATGGAAATTTGGCCGACTGCAGAAGGCGCATTACCTGTTCCACACTATATATTTCCATGTTGGGATCATTTTCCGTCCATTGATGCTGTTGCTGCCTGTAAGCCGCCTCAGTGCGCTTCTTAATATTGCGATGACAGCAGTAACAAACCACACACAGAATTGTTGTCACCAGGCACAGCATGGACCTGCAAAGAAAAAAAACGGGATTTCTACTAAGGTTGATATGCGAATAGTGCATACTCTAATTTGTGAAAAGCGAAATATAAAGCCACCCATATTTATTGAATTCTGAAACGCTGTATCTTTTGTTTCTCAATCGATACTCAACGTTACCGTATGTATTCAATTCACAATTACAACATTACATAATACTTGTCATTGTATAGTAGATTTATGGCCAGTCATTGCCAATTGAGCTGAAAGACGATTTGTGCCTTATTAATACTATAAACAATCTAGCGCAGAGATTGTGCGTTTGGCCTAAAGAAAATCTAACAATATTGGTTTTCCAATAGCTTGAATAGCTACCGAAACCGAATGCTAGCTAGACGACGATGTTTCGCTTGCTACGTAGATATCACATACTGTAGCTTCACGGTAACCGGGTTAATCCACCTCTTAAATCTGTTACACATTTCACAAATCAATGATGTCACTTAATCCACTTTGAATGCAACATAAAATGGCGTTGCCCTTTTCTACCCTGGCTTGCTTTAGGGTCTTCTGACTTTATCCTTGTTTGCTTAGCTCCCTTCCGTAGCGCCTCACGCAACTACTCGCATGCCAGTCGTTCATTAGTGACCCAAAAAGCCGTTCAATAGTGTAGGAGGAGCAGCCAAACTATCATCGGCTATCAGCGGCATGTATGGCTTTTATTTTTGTTAAATTTCATTTCATTGACATGCTTCAGACAATCGATAAAAATGTAGTTAAAATATAGTTACGGTCTTCGTAGCGCGCGCGCCGTGTGCAGATATAAAAGTTTTTGTAGCCACTTTAATCGTTTATTTTTACCAACTTATCTTTCAAGCTATTGAATTCCAGAGCTCCGATTCCATCCGAGCTTGCATTATAAAATTAGAAAAATTTCAATATGGGGAAATCACTCACACAGAAGGTTTCCAACTATGAATCTCATTACTTTCGCATTTAGACATTCCAGTACTTCCTGTGCTGCAGGTATTTTTTCGTTTCACTTGACTCATAAAACATAGCAATAAACGTTTCGTGCAACACGAGCAACAATGATGGAGTATCCTGCACTTGTACATCATAGGACAATGAAAAATTATCAATATAGCGAAAAGCAATTTGATCTCAAACTTAAGTACACTAAGCTGTTTTGAGGTATCAATTAAAAGTTGTGAATGGATAACAGCGAGTGAATAAATTGTCTGACAGCGGGATGTTTGATAAAATCACTCACCCGCCTAGAAGCAGATTGACGCTCCCATTGACAACGTGAGCGTAATTCTGAGAGCCACTGCCACTAGCCGATCCATGCCCGCTGCCTGTGCCGGAGATGCCGCCATTTAGCAGCGATATACCGCCTCCAATGCCGCGCTGTTGGTTATAGAGTCCCATGCCGCCATTGTAGTACGTTGCTATGGAGGAGCTGCTGGCAAGCTCCTGGGAATGTAGGAGTTCCTCCTCACTGTAGGCCAAAGATGTGGGGCTTACTGTTGATATTGTTGCGAATTCTGTAGGTGCTGCAGTCGCTGTTACTGTCCGCGGCAATGTCGTTGTTGTTGACATCTCTGTTGTACTATTCTGTGTCTGCAGCTGCAGTTGACTGACCGCGGCGATTATTGCATAACGTTTCAAAGACATTCTGCGATAAGCCTTAAAGCTTTAAGCTGCTATTGCATAACTATTAAGGTAGGCGTATTAGAGAATGCCTATACATGAATTCACCAACACGCGCGCACTCATATATATAACGCTTTTAATTGACGCACACCGCATGCAGCACGCAGGCATTACCGTTACCTCAAGCTGCAAGCGCTAGACTAAACCAAGGACAACAGTCCTGCCTACTTAGTGCTATCATCGTACGTGAAATGTACGTCAGCCTGGCACGCGAGCTCGCTGTAACGCGGTCTAGAGAGGTGCGATCGATGGCCAAGGTAGCCAGCTAACAACAGTGTGTATAAGTGTTACTATTTCTATATTCGCTGATTATTTGGTAACCTTTCTCATAGCACGCGTCTCTTCGGCCCGCGTCGGCTAGCGTTGATTCAGCGTGTGTCTAGGCAAATGCGTCGCGGTGTTGCAACTGAGCTTGGGCTTGGCTTGCTGACCAGCTAACGGGCTTGTGGGGCTGGCCAGACTAACATGGCTTATCCCTTTGTTGTGTGCCACGCCGAAGTTGTTAGGCAACCGACAGCGAATCAGCTTCGGCTGCTAGCTCGGCTAAAAAAACTACTTCGGTAGGCCGTTGTTGTTGCCACTGCCGCTGCTACTTTTGGTCCTGCTGCTGTTGCTGTTGTCAATGTGCGCCTGTTACATTTTGTGCCTCCATTTTTCTGTTGCTTTGCAGGCTGCTTTCCCTTTTTAACGGCAATAATGGAGGCCAAGCACATCTATTTGTATTGAGCTTCCTCTTTATGTGCGTTCTCCTTCTATTGTGTGTGTATGTGTGTGTGTGTTTTGTGTATATGGATGTATGCGGTTCCTGCACGTTTCACATCAAATTGAGCGCCAACTGCTTTGTGTTGTGCACATGATTATTGCTGTTGCTGCTGTTGTCGCTGTCGTTGTTGTTGTTGTGGCAACCGTGCATGCCATTTGCTCAACACTTGTCGCCAACTGTCGTTTTTCACGGCATGCGACCATAAATAATAACGCGACTCTAAGTAACAGTCGATACACTGCATATTGAGCATGGGATGCGGACAACCGGGCGTATGCGCAATAAGACCAATGCACCAATAATTTGGGTGTTTACTTACATGCATCGACATACGTATTCTAATCAGATACACAAATATGAACTTCGATCGAATCTAAATTGCCCACAAATTTATTGACTGCCCTTACGTCACATGTGCGATCAATATTTTCATCCGGAACTGTAACTGGCTCTAGCAGCTGGCAGGTGGTTCAAGAACATATGTAAATACTTGCACGCCATTTTTGGGACCAGCAAGCTTACTCCATGAGCCATTCAGCAAAAAGTCGTCAGGTTGGAAAATCCTTTCGAAATAGTTAGTTGCGCCTCGACAGTTGTGCGCGCCCTCGCTTGAAGCTTGGTCCACCAGGAGCGACATTGCTGACGGTCGTGAATTCGCATTTTCGTTTCAGTTAGTTACGGCTTATTACTATACTTAAAAGCGTTCAAAAATTGATTTATGCAGCCGTTAAAAAAATAAAGAAATTACAACACACACAACCTTCAACAGTTGGCTGCCAGGCAACACGATTTATAAGAACATTGGCCATGTAAAGTTGGCCACAGATGAGGCCCGTTGCCCTAACCAGCACCAACTTGCGCTTTCTCTTATAATGGATAGTTTTCGGCGCTTCTGCACCTTGAGTTATTGTTTGCCCACGCGCTACAGGTAAAGATAATCCAAGGACCTGTTCGCAGCCGGCCTACGATTGTACGCCACGTTTTTGACGCGACTAATGAGTCAGGCGCTGAGAAACCCATCAAGCCTGCGTTTCCTATGAATTAACTATGTATGCCTACTGATTTAATATGCACAGACTATAGCCCTACTCCGCGCACTGCCCCCTTAAACGTTGTTTTCAATATTTTGAATTGGCAGGCAAGCACACATCGTTGACATCAAGTGATTCGATAATCTGGAAGTAAGCGGCCCGCAACCAGATATTCGAAGGTGTGTTTATTTGCTATATAAGTGAATTGGAACCGGGAAATACGAAATAGGAAATAGGTCAGCTATTAAATATTAGTCAGCAATATGCGAACTTAAACGTGCAGGACCTCACTTCATGGTTTACGCCTTGCGTTCCTAATTATCCTTGTCTTTATTATTTTTATATAAAAAATGAGTAATTTGTTATTTATGTGATCAGATAAAGTATGGAATATTATTTAATTTAAAAAGATATTTTTACGCAACTTATATATCAGGAACTAAATCTATATAGTATATAAAGCAGGCATTTTGTCTAGACTGAAATTTCATGTATTTCATGAAACTTTAAATATCTTATCATACTAAAAATCATGTCTAAGAAGAGTGAAAATATTGAAGGGTAACTTTAACTTTAGCTGTTGTCAATTTTACGATATCCAATATCAACCACTGAATACTAGAAAGATTGCTTATCTAGTTGCGTGCCAAAGTCTATATGAAAGGCAAACAGTTTTCCCGTTGGTAAGCGGCAAGCCATCAAGTGATTAAGCAGAATGGAAGTAGCTTAATGGGTTCCTTTGAATTTATTGTATCTTAAGGCCAGTTCACTATAATGCGCTAGGTGATGGGTTTTTAAGATAATTATTTAACTGCTTCATCGAGCATCCTTTAGTAGATCTTTACTTCACTAACGGCTTGTCATATTTCAGCCTACGTTACCTTTTTAAGATGTCACTGGCCGTTTCGCTGCGTCGTGCCCTGTTGGTGCTACTCTCAGGAGCGGTCTTTATACTGACTGTGCTGTATTGGAATCAGGGTGTTATAAAGACTCAAGCGTACAGCGAAGCACAGTTGCATCCGCATGTTCAAAAGGACCGCAATTTCGACCCCATGTAAGTGCGATATTTTGTACCTATGGTCATTGCATTAAAATGGTATGTACATTCCAGACCGTTGGAAAAGTCGTGGACCTATAAGTGTGACAATGACAGATGTGTACGCGTCAACTATCATAAGAATGGAATCGACATGAAGCGAGTGTCCTTCATCAGCTGCTCCATGACCTGTGGGGACATAAATATTTGGCCACATCCTACCTCGAAGTCGTTAGTCAGCGGTCAAACATTACGTTTCTCCGTGGAAGACGTACAGCTGCGATTAGATTCGCCGCATCGCGAAGTGTGCAAACGGATTAAGTTGGCCTTTGAATGGTTTCTCAAAGAATTACGGCAAATACAGCGAATGGAGTATGCATCTCGTAATGATGACTTGATTATGACATCACCTCCATTCAGCGAGCCCTCGTCCAGATTGCGTAAACATAACAGCGCCTCTGACGCTGCAGAATCACCAAACTCGGGAGGTCTTTTTGGGACCAATTTTGGTTCGCATCGCGTCGGGGACTTGGATAGCCTGCAGGTCAAACTATCTGTACATGAGTCGGACCAACTCGACTTCAATCTTGATAATGATGAAAGCTATCAAATAACTACAACTTGTAAGCTGCGAATGATCTTCATTTACTTATTTGTATTAATTTGTCTGCCTTGGTAGTTGAACATCGGCGTTTAGTTGTGCATATAAGCGCGAAGACATTTTTTGGAGCACGCCACGGACTGTCAACTCTACAGCAGCTCATTTGGTATGATGATGAGGAACGACTTTTACGAACCTATGCTAGCTCGGTGATCACCGATGTGCCTAAGTTCCGATATCGTGGCCTTATGTTGGACACCTCACGCCATTTCTTTTCCGTCGATTCCATTAAACGCACCATTTCAGCAATGGGCTTGGCCAAGCTAAATCGCTTTCACTGGCACATAACAGATGCTCAAAGCTTTCCATATATTTCCCGACATTATCCGGAGCTTGCTGAGCATGGTGCCTACTCTGAAAGCGAAACTTACAGTGAGCAGGATGTGCGCGATGTATCAGAGTTTGCGAAAATTTTTGGGGTACAAGTACTCTTGGAAATCGACGCGCCTGCTCATGCAGGAAATGGTTGGGACTGGGGGCCGAAACGAGGCCTTGGAGAACTGTCTCTATGTATCAACCAACAGCCATGGAGTTTTTACTGTGGAGAACCACCCTGTGGCCAACTAAATCCCAAAAATAACCACACCTACCTCATACTACAGCGCCTGTACGAAGAGTTCTTGCAGCTAACGGGCCCAACAGATATATTTCACCTTGGCGGTGACGAAGTGAATCTTGATTGCTGGGCGCAGTATTTCAATGACACGGATCTACGCGGTCTGTGGTGCGATTTTATGCTCCAGTCCAATGCTAGGTGAGGACGAGAATCTATAGCCATTCTAAGTCTAATTTGCGTTGATATTGTTCTCTTACGAATTTCGATTACTAGACTGAAAGTAGCCAATGGCAACGTGGCGCCCAGGCATGTGGTTGTCTGGTCCAGTGCGCTTACAAACACCAAGTGTCTTCCAAACAGTCAATTCGTGGTACAGGTCTGGGGCGGAAGCACGTGGCAAGAGAACTACGATCTGCTGGACAACGGGTACAATATTATATTTTCACATGTAGATGCTTGGTATTTGGATTGTGGTTTTGGCAGCTGGAGAGCCACTGGCGAAGCCGCCTGTTCTCCCTATCGCACTTGGCAGAATGTGTACAAGCATCGTCCTTGGGAGCGTATGCGCCTAGATAAGAGGCGTAAAAAACAAGTAAGTTACTATATTCCATAGCTAAGTAACTGCCTAAAGAGCACTTTACATAGGTTCTTGGCGGTGAGGCTTGTCTGTGGACAGAACAAGTTGATGAGAGTCAATTGGATAACCGATTATGGCCTCGTGCAGCAGCTCTAGCCGAACGTTTATGGTCAGATCCGAATGATGACCATGACTTTGATATTGTACCGCCAGAAGTATTTCGGCGAATCTCAGTGTTTAGAAATCGACTTGTTGAGTTGGGAATTAAAGCAGAGGCGCTTTTTCCCAAGTACTGCGCGCAGAATCCCGGCGAGTGCATTTGATATTATCTGTAAGTTAAGAGGTGTGATTCCCACTTTGTGCGTTAATTAGTTCATAGTTTAATTGTTTTTTATGATTATAACAAAAGATATTAAGCGACAGGCGTCCACAAAACTAATGCAAAGAAAAACGAATTTTGCTAAGAAAGCGAATTTGAAAGACATTTAGCGGTCGAGTGGTTTCTGGCGGACATGCCACACGTAATCTCAAATTTCATTTGAACAATATTTTTTTGGTACCATATTCTCAACCATACGCACACACACAAACTCATACGTAAATACACCACCCACTGCATGGCTAGAGTTTTGGCAATCCGAGGAGTATTTATTAAGATTGACAGTGATAGTTTTAGCTAATTTTTAGGAAATACGTAGATTTCATACACTCAGATGCACATGACAGGTATATACTTCATAAGACATAATTAGTTTTAGAGAATTAAACGGATGGAAAAGAGAAGCCTAAGATCGTGTAGGAAAGACTTTTAATATTTTAAAAGCTTTATTCGCTAACAAAAAAGGAAAATATTTTCTTCATGTAATAATAATATACAATATAAATACACATATTCATATATATCTTGTGTGACAGCAAATTGTTTTTGTTTTTTTTTTTTTTTTTTTTGAAATTAGGATTATTTGAAATTAGATTATGAGTGATACAAACAATGTGACCTTATGGAAAAATAAATAAATAGGAAGCAACCGAAACACACAAATTACCATTTAAACACACAACAGCCTAGGGTTAATATACATATACCGAAAGAACAAAACAAATTTTGCACTCATTGGCACGAAATTAAGAAAAACTAGTGTTAACTAATAGCTAAATTTTAATAATGATGGTAGTTTGCAGTGAACTATCTGAACAGCGCTCAACCTTGTTATCCAAAATATTACACTTTACTCGACTTAAACTGTCCGTTAGTAAAATTGCACTGCAAGCAATGCCTAATCTTAGTCGTCGCATATAGATAAAATTCAAATTTATTTTGTACTTAACAGAGATTATGCCATCAGTAAGCGTCAAAAATACGTTAGTTTTAAACATTTTGCTGTACTTCAAGTCACTTTCAAACAAAAATAAACATCCAAGTCGAGACAAAACTAAAGCATACATAATAAGTTTTATTGCTAATTTTCTGACAGTGATTATGGATTTGTAAAAGACACACATTACACAATATCGGTTAGATCAATGCTGTGAAACCGTTTCAAAGATCCAGTACGTGTGTGCAGCGATGGACGCAGGCAGATCACGCACTCCTCGGTGCTGTAAGATATCGAAATGGAAGAGTTCATGTTTAACTAAAAAACGTTTGATTATACATACGAAAGTAATACTATAATATTCTGGTCAATGGAATACTTAAATACAAATTTCTATAATATATGTGCATAATAAGAAAATCTCAACTATGGACACTAGTTGCTCGGAATAAATATATTAATCATTCTAAATGTCCAGCGGGCACAGGACTTGTCGAGGTCAGTCTACAAAATGATAAAAAAAAGTAAAATAATAATTAAGTAATTGAAAATCAGATTTCTAATACAAGGAACTAAAATTAGAATATTTGAGTATAAAGCTTAATTTGTTGTCGTGCAGTTAGTAAGTTAGTGGAAGCGAAACATGAGGCGGAGAAATAACTGTCACAATTAGAAAGGGACATGGCGTATACGCACCGTAGACTTTCAGTACGCGAGCGCTGCGAGTAGTCTTTGGATGTGCGATGTCTGTCCAAATATAATGTTTGTGAGCAATTATGAATTTATATTGATTTTAAAAGTACTTTGAAAAACAAACCTGCGATTCTTGCGTGAATTACTCCTATGAATGTTCCGGCTCTCCCGCCATATTATGAAGCGATGTCGCAAAGTCTGGCGTACCTCCGAGTTCAGGAAGCAGTAAAATAGAGCCACAAAGAATCCCTGTAAAACTAGTCAGGTTTTAGAAAATAATGCTAATAAATTCATCGTTTTAATGTGGAACCTGCGTGCTCAGCAAAAAGGCGCGAGTTGCTTCAAAGAGATTACGGCTGATGCCCTGTTCGGGACCAGTTAAAACCAGTAAATACGTTATACCGAAGAGTGGTATAAGAACTAGTAAAGCCTTAGAGGCCTTATAATACTGTCGTGTTTCGAAGGTTTGAGTCGAACGCAACTTCGTAATGAGTACCTATATAAGAGAAATTTTCATTATTTTGGTACAGCCCAAGCTATCAAATACACCTGTAACTAACTTACCCACATAATACGAATGAGAAAGATCAAATTGATTAAAATCGCCAATGAAGCGGGTCCCTGGAATATCCAATCAATGCGAGACTCGCGCATCCAGGCACATTCAATTTGCAGCTACACTCGTAAATAATATATCCATATTAATATTGAAAAATTCCAAATCTATGACGCACTTACGCCATTGAAATGCTCATTCTCCAGATGTGATGCAAAAGCCTTGGCAATTGACCAGACTAGAATACAGAGCGCCGGGCAACCCCACCCAACCACTGCATAGATAACAAAGCTAATGTTCTCACTGGAGAATGTTTGTACTACCAATATGTAAAGATATAAACCTTCGACAAACATCCAGAAGAAATTGGTCAGGTAGAAGTATTGAAACATTATGACCAGCGTTATGCAGCCAGCCTGACTAGATTCAGTAGTAATCTGTGTAAAGTTGAAAACCAAATGAACCGATATTTAAATTAAAATGAATAATGTGGAATGATGATGGATTTCCTACCACTTGCAGAAAGAGCGTTAGAATCCACAACAGTGCTGAAGTGCTGTGCGTTAGGAACAGATTCGCATGTATTGTGTTCCGAAGGCAACGCAAATCTCTGCAACAAGGGTAAATTATTATAATTTTATAATTATCTATTAGTAGAAAGCAACTCACTTAAAGCTTAGAAATATTATAAGCGCCACCACCAAAGTCGCAAAACTTATGAAATAACCGCAAGCATAAATAATGACCGGTAGTTCCACGGTGGGGGAGAAGTCTGGAATCTCTGAAGCCAGCCCCGCCTGCTGATGGCAGCTGCTGTAGTTAGAGTAACGGTTCCACGTCCCATTCGCATGACAAAAGCGTGTTGCATTCTCTATTAATGTAAACTGGCCTTTGAATTTATTCCATTCACTACATTTATCCTGCGCTTACCCGTTGGGTCGTATTGTACACCCTTAAACTCCTCAAAGCAGGGCAGAATAGCCCAGCTACCGGCGTTGGTACGAGGCCAGCAAAGCACCGAATCAAAGGAAGTAGGACAGCTCAAGACCTGCATGTAATATGTGCAAGTGACAAAAATTGCACAGATATTGAATATTACTAATATGAAATGAAAGTGTGTAAAGAAATGTGAAATTTCTCATGTGGACGGTGTACTTAATACAAACTAAATTAGTGGCCATGCTCAGAATATATATCGATTTGAGGTCGTTAAAATGTTTCCTGTTAGAAGCACGTGTACAAGCCATTTTTGCCTGTTTTCAGAACAATTGCAGTCTTTTCCGCCATTGTCATGAATAAACGATCATTGATATTTTTATTGTATATGGCTGTGCCTATTGTTTATCAACGTATAAAACTGTGAAACTTTGCGTGTGTCATCGGACGATCAAATCGCGTTGATTTAAGGTAGAATAGGCCCTAAAAATACTTCGATTGGCATTGGCTACTATCGTACTTATATCAATTGCAACTCCGCCGATGTAAAGAGGTCTCAAACACGCTTTAGTTATCAAATTTTAAGTCACTGAGAGTCTTCACTTACCAGACCACTGCCGCTCCCGTTTTTCGCTGTGTCGCTGACCCGCAGGTTGGTTTTCTCCAACTCTGCCTGTTGCTTGCACTGTTCTTCCAGGGTGGTATTGATGAGTAGAGCACCGCTGTGCGGCTGCTGGATGCCAATTAGGGCGCTAGCCTGTACGAGCATGTCTAAGGTGTAGTTTGCAAAGGCATTGGCATCAATCGCCGCCGAGGCGCCATCTAAGCTCTCCACGAGGGCTTGCAGCTCGTCTTCGGCCATTGCAGCAACTAGAAATTGTTTTGTCGGGGAGTGTGTGGGCGACTGCTGCGGCTGTCGATTATTGTAGAGCCTCACTCCTTGATGAATTGTGCGAATGCTTTGCTGCACATTTGATGTTTCTTCCTACAGTACGAAACTATTCAATTTTCAACTATACGAGGCACTTCTTTGATTGCCGGTATATTATTTTCTGCGTCTGACATCTAACGTGTCGGTGGGAGGTCATCAGTTGTAAACATAAGGGTGTGAACAGGGGATGGCTGCCGCTGAACCGGGGACACACTTCGTCTTCGTTCAACGCTACGCAATTAAGCTGCTCACTTCTGACAGAAATTGCGCAAATATGTCGCCGAGCTGAAAACGTGGAAAAAAGCGAATCTCTTCTTATCTGATAGCTTCAAGCGATATATCTATTCAGGCACTATTAAAGTCCAAGAAGGTAGGGCCACAAGGCCTCCTGTAGACACGTATACATTCAAACATTCGCTGTCACACACACACATACCCTATAATACGTACACAAATATAGCACAAGTGCATATCTAGGTATATACAACTCTGATTCGTTCTATTTGATTTGCATATACAGACTTATAGAACTTAATAAAAATCTCTGCAAATAGTACATGCTCAAATCACGTGGCTTCGTCTGTATATGTAGATAATATTCAGATAAATAAACAACAATCTTTATGGCCCCTCTATACTTTGGGGAGGAGCTACCGTGAATGCCATCGTCTCTGATTAAAAAGGGAATATCTGTAATTTTAGCGAACCTGGCCATGAAAAATTCGGATGAAAAGTACTTATTAATGGATACTGTCCTTATATCATGACTCTCAGTCTGTCATATCTGTTTTTATTTATCTCACAACTACATATAAGTCGATCTATATTATCTTTCTCGGCTATCTGGCGAACTTATTTACGCTTAGCTGAATCATGAAATGAATCTCAATTATTGTACATCGTGAAATCTCTATAGGAACACAATAAATAATGACGTTTAATTAACAATATAACAAAGCTACATGAACAAATTTGTTATGGAATGGATAGCCATGTGGGCGACTATTGTAAATATATTGTATATGTATATATATAAATGTACACTATAACTATATATATAACTGCATATTTATATAGTTAGTGGATGTAGGCTACGCCAGTTGTCAGTGTGCAGGTCGTTTCAGGAGCACCGAAGAGTGTTCGCTCGTACTCTTCCAGGTGAACAAGGTGGTTACCAATCAGACAAGTGCCACCAACTGGCGCATGCCTTGCTTAAATATTTGGCAAGCAGCGATTTATTTATGATGTTAGCCGCAAACAAGCGCAATATTTGTACGGGTGCGTTAGATTATGTTTTTTATTTTGAAGGCAAGCCTTGTGGTTGCCATTCCATTAAACCGGCTAATTTGGCTGTTAATGCGCACAATTAACAGCTAAAGGTGAATGCAAATAAACAGTGCCCGCAGCAGCCTTTCATGTAAATAGAGTAAATATTCGGTGCAACGAATAGCACTAAGCAGTACAGATTCAGTGTAAATAAATTTTCCAGGCAGATGATGGCGCTGCGGCTGCGATCTGCAAATAATTTATTATGTGTCGAAACAATTGAAAATGGTAGATAGCCTTTATTGGTATTTGCTCGCATGTGGTAACGTCATGCGCAGCCACTGGTTTTTATGATAAAGACCAACGCCAACTCGGTGCCATCGTAAGGCCCTATCAATTATAAGTCTTTTGCAGCTATTATCGGCCAATGTGCTTTCCATTGGACAACCATATGCCATTTGACATATTCTACCTATATTTCAGCAACAAGTCGTTCAACGCCGGCTAAAGCCAAAATGTCAACTCAACTTATAAATAAATAAACCGCATTCAATTGAAATTGGAGCTGAATACCCGTAGTTCAAGGGTGAAAATCAAAGCTAGATGCTGTCAGGCAACATGATCAATATTAATGGATGCCGGAAAGCAAATAAATAGCTTGTTTGCACTCTGGGTAGGCGACTGTCCAAGTGCTCACTTGGCTCGCTAGCCCGATTGCTTGAATAGCCGCATTTTCTTCCTCAACGCAATCCCCGTTGCCAATCAGCTCGTGCACTTTGACAAAAGGCAAACAAATTAAAGCCGAAGAGAACAAACAACATATTTAGAATACATACAGCCGTGGATATATAGCCCTAAGTTAACATACTACAAAGATAATTTTAAAACTTCATATCCCACATTGCGTATGAGTACTGCATACCCCATCACCTACAACAAGCATTCGCTGGGTTATCAATTTGCAACGCGACTTCAGATGGCATAACAAATCCTTAAAATCACGAAACTTCAAACGAAGTCGCTAACACTCCGACTTGGGCTGATAGGGTGGGCGGCGCTGTGTAAAGTTGATTTAAGTGAAACAGAACGGTGGCTGGGCAAAAATTTCATCTGAAATTTATATAATAATTGCATAAATTTTAAAAGGAGCTGCAGGCAATATTAATGTCCGCTGGCAGGGAAGACATGAACATGAACCAAAACCAGAACAGAACTTTTAACTTTTATCTTTAACAAGCTCAGCCATCTTAAATTCTACTTTATTTCCACTCGAATCTTTTGGACTGCAACTAAAACCTTCAAAATTATAATTAAGCTTCTGTTAAATGTTTCAACTGATTGCACATCAGGCAAAGTGGACTTGAGTTTGAAATCAGCCTGGAAATGTTTTCCCTCGCAAGCAAAAATCCATTTGTCTAGCTATCTCCTTCAACTGTTTTCCTCGCCACTTAAGTATAATTAAAAATTTCTATTTACTTTGTATTTCAATATCTAGGCCTTGCAATCAACATGGAAGTTAAATTTGTTGAATACCCTTTCAAACAACAATTTTTGCAACCAGCAGGGTCTATTCAACATCGTCTATTCAACATCGATTTAACACAGTCAATATAAACATAAATATGGAAAAAATAATAAGTTAAATACGTTCAAACATGCGATTTTACCCTATTACAATTTGGACTTGTCTTTTTGTAGTCTTCCGATATTTTATTAAAATATTTATTTTAAACACTAGAGGTGACGGTACGAACTGCACATTTTACATTGTTTATCTTTAGTCAATAAAAATAACAAAAACAATAACAACAACAATGATATGCGCGGGTGTGCCGTAGAAGCATGCATATGTATGTATGTGTGTAAGAATGGATATACTATTATCATATATGCCAATTATATTACTCTGTTTTATTTCAATATTTGCTCAAATTATTTGGGAGAGGCAAGTGCAGCACAGATTTTGGTTTTTCGTAAGACTCACCAACAGTTTTACATAAGATAGAAAATTATAGGAGAAGTGATTTCGTTAAGCCGACTGCAAACAATTCTAAAAGGAAACTTAAATTTATTTTGCTGTTGTGCTTTGAAATTGTTTATCTGATGAGCCTATTCATACGCTTATTCTTCAATTTAAAATCTCATTGTGCAGCAATGGGGCGAACTGCTAAGTGATCAACAGTTTACCCGGGACCTCGAACTTACTTGGTTAAAAGAAGATCATTTTTATATGTTGTTTATTTACCGAATGTGCTAATGTATTCTATTTCAAGAATTAAGGCAATTCTTTTTTATAATTTAAGTGTGAAATCAGTCACTCAGTTCCATATTCAAAAGTCAGAACTCAGAAGAATGTCATGGGCGGACAACTGTTTGAATTGCAGTCTAACTCATCAGCTCACATGGTCGAACGACAGGGTTCTTAGCTTTAAATGTTTATCGGTTTTATCACTTTTTATAACTGAATTCATATACATATACTCGAAACTTTTGTCTCACTACCGAACACATTTAACAGAATACTTTTAACTGTTGATCGCACAAAAGCAAAAATTTATTCGAATACAATAGATAACAGATCTAGCAATATGAATATTCTAATCACGTTAAGTAAAACACATCATTATAAATTATTTCAACACTACTGCCAATACGAGAGCCGATTTTTGTTTCTTGGTGACTCGTCGAATCGCTTCCGAATCTATCATTTCATAAAGGTTGCGGAGGCTGAGAGAATAACGCCGAAAGTCATAATCAAGATAATGAAATGAGCCGGCGATGCTCCAGCAAAGCTCACGTCTAATAATGGCAAACGACACTGATGTACTGCGGCCGGGTGGGAGCTTTCGCACAGCGCTGTAGTTCTTTGAGTGCGAGAACAAAGCCCGAATACACAAACACGCGCGCGCACACACAATCGTTGGCACTGACGACGCCCACAAAGAACACAGGATATGTTGGACGCCGTTCCGAACAACTTGTGGCTATGGCGACCTGATTAGGTGCGTCAGTGTGTTCAAACTACAGAGAGCTAAAGCTTTCGCTTATCGGGGACCGGCATTTCTATACTCTCTTTCTGCAGCAACACATGGGCATATTAGCTTCCTCACTTCAGTTCCTTTGTCCGCTTATCTTAAATGTCTTTTAATGAAATATTAATAAAAGTGTAGATTGGCGAAAAAGTAAAGTTAGCTTTAATATTCTAAACATAAACTGAACTAAATTTATTTATCGAGCGGTTTTGAAGCGGATTGGGAAGTACGCCAATCAAAATGAAATAATTTTGGTGCATTGTGTTAAATGAATTTCGATATCTTGCGTTAAAGTAAGTATAAGTAAAAAAAATATTTTAATATTTAAATATTTGT
>JABVZX010000001.1:219421-236586 GCA_020883565.1 Drosophila pachea
AAAAGGTCATCCAATTTACCTACTTGAGCTTCATCAACATCTTCATCGACAGATTCTTCTGATTGCTCATCTAGTTCTCCATTTTCCTCTTCACTTTCTTCTTCATTAAAAGTACCTTCAAGTTCATTGTCCAATTCTGACTCCTCTTCTACTTCTTTATCAACATGTAAGGTCTTCGTTTTTCGATTTAAGTTGGGCTTTAGGTTTTTGTCGCCTGAGTAACCATTTGGCTTTTGTTTTTTGATTGGTACGAGTTCTGGAGGATCTTCTTCTGCGTCACTGTCACTGTGATACTCTTTTTGTTTACGCGGTTGATTTGTGCGTTTCTCCTTTAATTTAGCTTTCTGCACGACCTTTTTTTGTTCGCGTTTGGCAACCCGTTGTTTTTGACGATGTGTTAATCTTTTATCCTCTTCCTCAAGCGGTGCTGTAAAACCAAAGTTTAATATTTTTTCATGGAAAATATCGCTGTTTAAATACCGAATGATTTCTTTGGAAACTTCGGTGGTCCTTGCTTGCGTGCCTTTCGACCTGGACCTTTTTTTTGCTTTTCGCTATATTCAGCTTTCCGTCCCATTTCAGATCTCCCAACTCACGTTTTAATACCGAAGACCCGTTTAAACAATGTGTAGCTCCACGTGCAGAAAATCTGATGGCACCTTGCAACACTGATTATCGATGCATAGCTGTGCAATACGGAAAGATACGATATGTTTGTTAATTTTCAAATATCTTTATCACCGCATACAAATTAAATGTATTTTTTGTTCAATTCGAATTGAATTTATTTTACTTTACTTTTAAAGTTTCATGTCCTATAAACCTTTAATATCATAAATATATTTGAAATTATATGTTAATAATTGGTATATAACATTTTTTTTTAAATATACCATCCCGAAGAGTGCTCGGTCAGCTGTGTGTGACCGTTTTGCAGCACTTGCTATAATTTGCTGGAGGACTCATTGCAGAGTAAACATAAACATGGAGAACATAAAAATATTAAATTTTGTGGTATAATTGAAGTAACGTGTTTCGGAAAACAATGAATATTGCCAATATTGAGCTTAGCGTAGAAGCGCTCATTGGATCACTAGTAGCACTAAGCGTACTCTTCGTCTTTTGTCGTAGCATTTTAGCTGAAGATGTTGTCATTTGCATATCGGGCAAAACACGTCACAGTTGGAAATCAATAAAAATTCTAGAACAAGTATGTTTCGAAACGTATGACAACCCGTTATTGAACTTTTTCTTTCGAATAGGCCTGCTTCTGTAATGTGTGTGAAATTTTGTTGACACCATCTGCGGGTCTATTCTGTGACTGCTGCGGTCTGTGCACACATTCAGAGCCAACATGCCAGCAGCAGGCAGACCTTCGATATCGCTGCAAGGACAAATGGCTACGGAATGTGAATGCAGTCCGTCATTTATGGGTACGCGGAAATTTGCCAGTGACTTACACTTGTGCTGAATGTGGTCAGGAAGTCGATCATCACAGTTGCAACTCGGGCCCGGGACTCTACGGTTGGCGATGTGCTTGGTGCCAACGCTGTTACCATGATACCTGTTATAAAAAAGCAGACGTAAAGGGGGAATGTGACTTTGGAGAGTTTCGGGACATGATATATCCTCCTTACAGTATTGTAGCGGCCCGGACACGTGAGTCTGTACGTTTACATTTGGCCGGCATTAAACCGCCTAACATTGAGAACTGGGAGCCACTTATTGTAATTGCCAATACAAAATCTGGAAGCAATACGGCTTCAAATGTTTTATCACTGTTACGTGGATATTTACATCCCATGCAAGTCATGGAACTCGGTACAAGAGGACCGCACGATGCATTGCAATGGGCAGCGAAAACAAGTCCACGCCCTTGTCGAATATTAGTCGCTGGTGGAGACGGCACTATTGGATGGGTGCTTAACACCATTTACACTCTGAACATCAAACCTCAACCATCAGTGGCTATAATGCCATTGGGCACTGGAAATGATTTGTCGCGGGTGTTGGGATGGGGAGCAGAACCTCCTTCAGTTCTCGACCCACTACAAATATTACGAAATATCAGGCGAGCTAAATCCGTGAACCTTGACCGATATGATCTACAAATTGAGAAACTACACTATCGTCTTCCCATCCAAAGGCAGCCCTTGAAAACTATACATGTCTACAACTATTTTAGTGTGGGAGTGGATGCCTACATCACATACAACTTCCATAAAACCCGCGAATCACGATTCTATCTGTTAAGCAGTCGCATATTTAACAAGGTTTGCATAATCGGAGAGATCTAATGTATAATGATATACTAGTTCCTCTGTGTCGATTCTCTTACAGTTACTATACTTTACATTCGGCACACATCAGGTCATGCAGCCAGACTGCGAACACATAGAGCAGAAACTGGAACTCCACCTAGATAATAAGCTAGTTGAACTGCCGGAGCTACAATCTTTAGTATTTCTAAACATTGATTCGTGGGGTGCTGGATGCAAACTGTGTGAGCTGAGCAACTCGAATGGTGACGTGCGCATAGTTAACTCAATCTCTGACGGCATTATGGAAGTATTCGGCATAGTCTCGTCCTTTCACATCGCTCAGTTGCAATGCAATATTAGTAAACCTGTGCGCATTGGCCAAGCAAAGCAAATTCGCGTGTGTAACCCATAGCCTTTTTATATTTTGCACTACTATTACGTTTGTTGATTTCAGTTGCGAGTGAATACTACAGTACCCATGCAAGCCGATGGCGAGCCTTGGATGCAGACACCGGCGGATATACGCCTACAGGCACGTAGTCAAGCTCGTGTGCTACGTGCAGAGGCTGAACGACAGACAGCAAGCACCTCGACGCGGGAATAACAGTTATTTTATATTTAAAACTCCACCCTGTGCCAGATACCAAACTCGTGTACTTAACGTTTGCTCTTTTAGAATCTCCGATATTCATTAGCCCACTTGAAGCTTATTAAAGCTACTTTTTAGATCGTAGTTAGTCAAACCTAAAATTTGTATTTTGTCAATTATCTAAATAAAAATCTGATGGTATACTGTATGTGAAAATTATTACAAATAAAAAGTTTTGAGCCGTTGACTTTTAAAAGCATGCCACTTTATTCTTCTCCTATTGATTCGGTAAACTGACTGGTACTCAACATCCGGAGACGCATAACATTTGGGATTGGGGCTGGTTTATCTGTAATTTTTCGAAAGGCGGGTAATGAACGAAAGCAACGATGTTTCTGCGCGTATACGCCTTATAGCATAGTTAATTCCATAATAGCATTAACGATGTCGTTTTTGTTGTTCTTCAATGCCTTTATGGCTTTACTACGCGTCGTGTTTGCTTGCGTTATAACAAGCTCTATGTCCTTTTCATCCACACCCGTGTCGTCGACTTCTTCCTCATCTTCTTCAGCAATTGGTGCTACGGAAGTGGTGGCTCCCACACTATCAGAAGCACCTGCGGCTTCTGGTGCCTTGAACTTTTCGGCAGCGGCCACTTGAGCCTGCTGCGACAAATCCTCGATCTTGGCCTCTCCAAAAACAATGTATGTATCGCTGTGGGGATTTTTGTACACATCCGGATTGTTGATGACAAACAAGATGTTCTTGGATTTCCGTATGGTCACGCGGTTAACACCTTGAATTTGCTTAAGTCCCAGCTTAAGCATGATTTTACGTGCCTTCTTCTCACCGCGCGATTGTTTCGCCTTGGAAACAACGTCGATGGGCAAACCTGTAGCGCCACCACCCAGCTGTGTGGTGCCTGTGTCAGCCTCCTCAAGTTCAGGAATTACATCTGAATCACTCTCGCTGCCATCATCTTCAACTCGCACATCGATATAGTCGGTGTGCTTCGCATCAGTAGAGGTCGAGGGTACTTCATTTTTAATTTCAGTGAGTTCGGGCATGTTGATCTGTGAAGTTGCAAAAACTATTAATATACGAATTATATATCTTAAAAACCATGGATGAATCGAGCCATTGATTTTTCGCGACTAAATAGTTCGCAATTATTAGCTTCGCATTTGCTATATATATAAAATAATGAAATTTCGACTATTTTTGTTTGTGTCCTTTTTCCATCTCTTGTTTTTAAGCCGTGATGTCAGCTTAAATTATCAAATATTTACCTATTAAAAGCGGCTGCACTACGGAATCGGAAAACGTTTTTGTGTGAAAAGGAGGGTTACCACATGGTTAGAATTTCTGATAAGTATTTCAATGGCAGCGTCGTTTGTCAGACGTCGCCATATCGATTATTAAAATAATCGATTTAATCCATTGGTATTGCGTGATGTTAGCTTAAATTATCAATTATTTACCTATTAAAAGCGGCTGCAGCACAGAATCGGAAAACGTTTTTCGTGAAAAGAAATATTACCGTATGGTTAGAATTTTTTTTGATAAGTGTTTCAATGGCTGTCTCGTTTGTCAGACGTAGCAATTTCGATTATAAAATATTCGATTGAATCCATTTGTATTCGAATGTAATTCTAAATACCTGTCACAACTATCGGCGCAATTTTCAAAATGTTAATTACAGTGAACTGTTAATCATGAGCAATTACAGTGATGGTCCAATATAGATTTCGGAATTACTATAGGATTGCTTCGCATAACAATCAACTTTGTTAGTAAAAACTATATTTACTCACCAATTTCCAATTAACCTCTATGAACAACTGATATACCAGTTATAATTACAGGTTTAACAATAACGCAACCAAGTGTGCCCTAAAGAAAGGGGTAAAATTATACAATTATGAAAAGGGGAAAGGAGTGGGCCAGTTTCTGTGGCCAGGATTCTGCCACAAATTGGAAAATGGGCGTGACAATTGCTGGGTAAACATTGGACAGCTCTCGTTATATGTTGCGGTTAACAGCGAACACATGTTCGGCTTCGCATTTTTGAACGAAAATGTAATGAATATTAAATTTGTATTAGTTGAACGATATAATTTAAGGGTTGGTCAATGCACACACACATTGTCAGAGCATATTGTATAAAAACTGTATCGTTGTCATCGTTTCAAAATTGATGCACTCACGTCCCGCTGCAGTGGTAATTGTTGTATTTTATTTTCTTCGCATTTTTAAGAGCTGCAAACGAGTCCCAAATATGCAAGGAATCCGCAACAATTTGTCAGTAAATAATTTCGATTTGTTAGCAATGTTGGCTCTTCGTAACAATATCACAATATAGACGTCTTGGTTCGGCCACATCCCGGGTGTCAACAGCGGCTGATTTATTTGAGCGCATGATATGCTTGGTTGCAATTCGTTAATTTGCCCGTTTTCCGCTAAGGGGGCTGACTGAAACAGAATTTATATATGTATCCACACTCGTGGACGTGACAGGGTACAGACACACATGTACTAAATACATTTCTTTGCTCAGATCTATGCCAAATATAATTGACTCAATGCCAACAAAACAGAGAGGCCTTTATCATTATAACTATAATCGCCAACAAGGCGCATAATTATATTTTAATTTATGCTCTTAAGCAACCAAAGGAAATTCAATCTTCGAATATTGCGAGTTAAAGCGCTCGTAAAAAATTTCAAATACTTAAACGTGACCAAATGTTATTAATTGTAAACCAAAGCTTCTGTATAGAAATGAGCTGCCAAAAATTTGGCCAATTATGGCTAATTTGAAAACCACGTGAAAATTGGTCAACGCTATTTGTGTGGCTCGCATAACAATTAATAACATTTGTTCATCAATTAAGACGGAAACGAAGAGTATTGCATTCGGTAACAATAATATAATATAAGAATCTATATGACTATAGTATATTGTAGTGAATGTATACATTCATCTGCAGTCAGGTTTAAGCCAGAATAGCGTGCTAATATGCCACTCGAGAATACTCATTGTCGTTCCTGCCGTTCAATAAATGAAGTCCAGAAGTAGCTAAGTGTTGATATTAAAGAGCGGAGGCTCAATTTAGTCGTTATTCATGGTTAGTTCGTAGCTGGCTCCGATTACCGCATGGCTTGAAAGCAGAGAGCAATTAGGGAGCAAAGATACTTAGTATGTGTGTAAGTGTGTGTTTATATTTGACTGCGAACAACCCCAACACAAATGGAAAACAGACAAGCTCAACCGGTTTAGCAGCAATTAAACTTCGACCAATCAGAGACGCTCAGCTCTCCTGCACAGCGCGCCATATTGGCCATTAACGAGGCGGGGCTGCCTCTTACTCGCTCTCTAGCTCTCGCGCTCTCCGTCTCTCGCGCGTTCAAAGTATGTTAGGTGGTTGATTGCGTCGGGCAGCATTGGGTGCCCGACTAGGCTGTGATATGCATGCGACAACATTGGCTTTCATTTGCGAGCAGATCTTTGAACGGTTCACTGCGTAAACGTTACGCGCTCGCTGCGTCACGTGTCGCGATAGGTAAAGTTTCAAGCGTATTAGCTGAAGTATTAGTTAATAATGCAAAACGAGCACACGGCGCTCCTGCCGCCGGTCGAGAGCAGCACCAAGCTGGTCAGCAAACCGTTTCCGAAGCCCTTCTCCATTGAGAGTCTTATTGCAAATCAAACACCCGCCTCTACTCCTTTCGCCAATGTCGATGCGGATCGAGATCCTGAACAGAACCGCGAGCAGGATCGTGAACGGGATAGCAATCGAGAGCTTAGTGCACGCGCTATGGTAGCAAGTTCGGCATTGGGTTTGACACAGTTTCCGCTCTATAATCCCTGGCTACATGGCTACTTTGCCCAGAATCATGAGAGGCTGACACATATAATTGCCGGCGGCACTTACCTTGGTGCTCCATTTTCCGGCAAGGAGCCTCAATCGCAGGCACAGATCGGCTCAATGCCACCTCAGCCAACACATGCCTTGGATAACCTTACCCTTAGTCCGTCAAAATCTAATAATGTTGAATTAGCTCATCGAATGCCATTGACGCATCCCCTGGACAACCGATTCCTGCCATTCAATCAGGCCACATCGCCATCAGAGCTAAGTTATCGTCGTCTTGCAGAACTTATGAATCAGGACTATGTACACAATCTCAGCGTACATGCTAGACTGCAGCACATGGCCGCATCGCGGTGCCAGGAGGATAACCAAAATCACCCGCTGGCACTGGTGCCGACACAAGAGCCTTCGCCACGGCAATCATCGCCCTTGAAATCGCGCAGTCCTGTCGAACCTGCGGTAGATGTCGGCATGGATGAAGATTACGAATGCAGCGGTGATTCTTGCAGCGATATCAGCCTCACGATGTCACCACAAAACTACGGTGCCGAGTTGGACAAGAGCCGCAATGGAGGTATGTTCAGAAAGCGAAAAGCTGTCTATCTATACGTACCTTATTACATTAAATTAAGCACACATTTGAATATCCTGTAAGCCATACATAGGTTAATCGCTTTTCTATTGAAGCTTCGGCACTAGTTATACCTTCAATGCTAAGAGAGGATCAATTTGATCCTCCCGTGAGGCATTTTAAGTTTGGGAAAAGCGAACAACATTTTTATCAAAGATACGCTATGCAACTCAAAAAGCGATAAAGCTGAGATGTAGGAAGCTCGAGCAAAGTGGCTCACGGTCTGCGGTCCAAAGTGGTTTTGTCATGGTAATTAAAATGACGCTGCCAAGTCATGGGCCAAATTAGCATAAAACGCATTACGACCCAATGTTTGGTGTCAATCAAAATTGTAAAGTTCTCAACTCTTGCTCAGAGAAGAGTAGTCAGACATTACGAGACTCGAGGGGAAGAGAGAGAGAGAGAGTGAGAAAACAAGAAGGCGGGCAATGAGAACATGAAGAGAAACATCAAAATGGAGATGACATTTTGACAAACGTAACAATTTAGTCATTGAAAAAGAAAACTTTTAGCAAACCGCATTTTAATGAGTGCTCAGCATAGCCTTCCGTCATCTATGCCCACATATATATAGCTTGTAAGGAGGGTCTATCCTTTGCAAAACTCGAGATTCGGGCGAAACGAATGAGCATTTAATGTATTCATAACTGAATTTCGTCTAATGTTGGGGGTGTGCGAGTACATCTCGGCAATCTACCCCAGCAGGCAAATGAATCGAAAGGATCAACGGGGAGAGAAAGAGATGGGGAAGGAAAAGAAGAGTGGGATGGAGTGGGTAAACTTATGTGAATCAGTGACAGCTCTGGCAATGGGCATATCTGAAGCGTGTAAGTGTTAAAAAAGCGTTTAAGCGTTAACCAAAATAATCAGCCATGCCGAGGGGTTGGACACGATAACTGACTTGTCCGTCGCGCTCCCACTCTAACGCTCTCCACTCCCCTATTACCCCTTAACCATGCCTCAAGCAGTCTCTGAAGAATTTGGTCACCGCGAAGTACAAACGCGTATTAAGTTTCAAGTGGTGTCCCATGTTGATGGGCCTGTTGAAGAGTGTGGACACACATGTATCCAGTTATAAATAAATATGTTTGCCACAAGTTATGACACAGCCCATTTACGCCAGAAGCAAAAGTCAGAACCCTAAGCTGTTAAGGACCGTGTCGAATGCATTGATATACAGGATGTTTGGAAGCTTAATTATGCTTAATCGTTTAGTACGGAAGATAGGGCTGTCTTAGTATAACCAAGTATAACTTACTGCAAAGTAATTTAATTGGAAATCTGTTAATTACAATAGCCTACACAAACTCCGACAGTGATGAATGCAGCGATGATGAAGGCAGCCAGTCGCGAAACGATGGAGGCAGCAAGGAGTCCCAGAGTGGTGGTAGCAACAGCTCCAAATCTCGACGGCGACGGACTGCGTTCACATCGGAGCAGCTGCTCGAGCTGGAGCGCGAGTTTCATGCGAAGAAGTATCTAAGCCTAACAGAGCGTAGTCAAATTGCCACAAGCCTGAAGTTGAGTGAAGTGCAGGTGTGTGTTTCAATAAGCAGGAAGACGAACCGAACGAAAAGTCACCGAATAGCCCTTAAAACACCCCGCTTTATTATTGTCTTCTCTGTTTCTCTACTTGACTAGGTGAAAATCTGGTTTCAAAATCGTCGAGCCAAGTGGAAACGCGTTAAGGCCGGACTCACGTCGCACGGCTTAGGCCGCAATGGCTCTGCCAGCGGAGGTACTAAAATTGTGGTGCCCATTCCCGTACATGTGAATCGGTTCGCGGTGCGATCGCAGCACCAGCAGCTGGAGAAAATGTGCCTCAGTGGGCCCAAACCGGATCTGCGGAAGAAGCTAGCCACAGCGGAAACTATAAGCGGTTTCGAGAAGTTCAATGCCAGCGCCGGCAACGTTGTTGCCTCTGGCTCATCTTCTGTGGGCGTGGGCGTGGGTGTGGCTATGGGAGTGGGTATGCCTCCAATAGGTGTACTAACGCCTAGTCCCGCTGCCTCGTTGGCCCTAGCCCGCAGTATCTACTGAGGCAGATAGCAGACTGCCCAGAAAAGAAATATTTTGTTAACATTTTTGCTGTACATACACAATGTCCCTATTCTCCCTAGAATTTATATTAAGAGTAGAAACAAAGTTTTGTAAATAAACAACACAATTGAATCCGAATGGTGCTCAGGTTCTTAACTGCTTAATAGCTTAGCAGCTTAAGTGTGGCTATCAATAATTTACAGCTAACCACAACAACAAAAGCCACGCCCCCGAGCTGACAAAATCAGCTCGCGTTGCCCATTTATTCTAGGCCACTCAAGGGCCAAGCAAAATGTGGTGTCAATTGGAACAATTAAACTGCCAATTTGGAAGATTCGTCGCGCAAGGCCCTGGAGGCGAATGTCGGCGTCAACTCATCGAGCCTTTTCCCAGTTGGCAGTGTGACTAATTTTTTGTAATTTAACGCACCAAATTGTCGCAAATACTCGCTGCCTGAGAAATGGTAGAGAGCGAGAGGGTGCACGCATGTGTGAGATTTGATAGCAACTACTCCAGGCAGCAGCCACATCGAACAATCACTCCAGGTGTCTCACGTGTCACGCCTCTTCAGAGAGAGAGAGAGAGACAGAGAGAGGGAGAGGCAGACCCGTGAGCGAAAGGCGCACACATGGTGAGTTATTAGTTTTATAATGCTCAGCCCTCAAATCCAGTGCGTGTGTATTTGTGAATTGTTAATTGCATTAGCGACTTATTGGCCACGACAATTGACTTTTGTTTGCAGAGTAAAAAAAATTACTCGCACACAAAGCGCCCGAGCCACCCTGTAACTGTGGGCCAGCGCACAAGGGGAAGCTTGGCAGTTTGGCAGCCCGGCTTGCACCCTTGTATCCTCATGACCGTTTCGTTTGCAGTTTTATGTTGGGACACGCCTCCAAGCATGAGTTTTTATTATTGTAACACTTTGCAGGCAATTTGGTGCCGGCTGCGCATGTTGCTGCTGCTTCTGCCGCTTCTGTTGTTGCTCTTTTCTGCTCTGACTGGGAAATGCGGGAAAGGCACAAAGTGTCACAGTGGAAGCTGATGATGCCTCTGTTCCTAAGGGAACTCCTCTGTGCGGCTATGACGACTGCTGAATGAACTATTCACAAATTATACAAATAATAGTACGGAAACCAAATTTCATCCGATGGCGCTCGGTAACTCAGCCTGATCAACCTGAAAAGGTTATTTTATCACAGACGAAATGGTTTCAATTCGCAAGCATTTAAAGCTCATTCGAAATTCGTTGTACCCGAAACATAATTTGTGAATGCCACAGGATTGTTGTAAATTATATCGCCATTAATTACGTCCGGATTTATGTCGTACAAAACTGTTAAACAACCACGTTAAAAATCACTTAAAAACCGTTAAAAGAAAGCGAAGGAAGAAATATTTTGGATTTGCAGTAGATTTGCAGCCGAGGGTAAGTACCATTCAAAGTGTATATTAGAAATTAAATTTTGCAGCAACTATATATTATGCCTTTGACTACCTACCTAAGAGACTAAACTTCTACCCTTAATTTACAATATACATACTATTAAAGAGCAACATTAAAAAAAATAAAGGGCAACAGGAAATCTGTTAGCATAGTCGAAAAGGGGGGTCATAGTTGAATGCAGCGGCTCATAAATCAAATGCGAAATGCTCGCTGTCATAATTTGTCATAAGGCGTGGACACGCCCCCCCATTGGACTGCCATCGTTTTCGGTTGGTATAAACGACTGAAGCCCAGACCATGTGGCAACTATTTAAAGCGAAGTCTTTGCAAGATTGTTGCTGTCCAAGCGCGACTCCATATCAAAGAGTCCGAAACCGACCTATTACTCGGTGTATTTTAAAACGAAAGGGGACGTGGGCAAGCGTTCACTGGCCAGTGGCCTGTGGGCATTGGGCAGTGGGCAGTTGGCAGTAATTGTCAATCAATGGAATTCGCAATAGCAGGGTCCGCCCTGACGATCGTATAATCGCGTTGCTGCCCACTTTAGCTTGCAATGTGCCTGCGATCTGTCAATCGGCTGTCAGCCGCGACTACCCTGGCCGAGCGTGGAGGCACCCAAGAGTCGCTGGCTAGCGACTGTCACGGTCGCCGTTGAAATTCTGTAGAAAACCGAAAAATGCATTCACGCACCTGAATCCCTAATCAGACGAGCAGCCAACAGCAGACTTGATCCCAGACGCGCGGCTACCGGCGGCAATGCATTTTTTCTTTATTCTTTTTTTGCTTCTGTCTTGTGCATTAATTAATTACATTTTATGATTTTATTAATTTCCCAACATATATGAGATTGAGTATGCCGCTCGCAGTATTCGGGTGCACCGCACTCCACCCGCTTCGGCTCCATCCCCGACTCCGGCACCGAACTCGACTCCTGTCCTGTTTCAACTCACTGACTCTTTCTCCACCCGACCGCCGGTTCCCAGGGCTTATGGGCACGTACGATGAGCTCGTAATAATAATGAATGTAAATTGCCCCAATGAGCGATTTAATGTCTTAATACATTATTTACATTGCATGTTCATTATTGTCTGGCTGCCGCCGTTGCACCTAAACAGTGCCACGCCCACGCTCACGCGGAACGCCCCATGAAGTGACCGACTGCTGACATTTCCACAGGCAATTTGAATATTATTATGACAATGGGCAAACATTCAATGTTGTTTTTGTAATAGTAACAATAGACTAACGAGGATGGGACGACGGGAAGATACCCTATATCATGCTTATATATTAGACACCCCATATCATATGGTTATGATCGGAATTAAGCTTCGAATATTACAAATATGTATACAATGAGATTGAACTGAAACTCTTACTATGGTAAGACTTTTGACCAAGGCAAAGCTAAATACATTTTGGTCGGACTATGGGGCCCTCGTCATACCTTTGATAGCCAGCGAGCGTTAAGAGCAACAAAGTGCCGACAGCATGTGCTTAGATTAACAATTCAATAATTATTGATGAAAATTGCTGAGCTTAGAAAAAGTTCGAAGCAGGCGGCAGTCGAATCAATTTGAAGTTTTTGTTACGGAGGAAGTCATCCATCAAAAACTGTCAAATATTTCGTGCAAGCTAATTAAAGGTAAATAATTTATTTTCTGACCTAGTCTGCCGAAATCATTGAATTAAAAGAGGTCCTAGGCAAAATCTCTACGACAGTTACGGAGTTTTTAAAATGATCGTGCGGATTATGAAATATATATGGGGAGTTGCTTACCGGCATCTTCGCCCATCTGCAGTCCTTTATTTTATGTATGTTTTTGCATAATTGGTGTAGCGATATTTGTCACCGAAATCACTTCCGGCCAACCACATCGGTTGCCTGATCCTGACCGCATAATAAAGCGAATTTGGTCGTGTGCACGTATTCTCGAAGAATTTCGAATTGTTTGGTTGTTAGGGCACTGTGTGTGGTCCTGCCCGGCGAGAGATCGTTTAGGATGAGTTACGAGGCCAACATTCGAATCTACGTGCTCTGTTAAGTGCTTATCTACTGCGGCTTCCCGTCCAAAGGACACGTGCAGCCGTCAGATAATTGATAAAATTGCTCAGATAAGATTGGAGTTTTGGCTAAGTAATTGATATTCCTGTCGACAGTCAAGTTTTGGCCGGCTACCCGCTGAGTGCACTGGGTGGAAAAGTAATCAGCTTGTGGATGTGGCGACTAAAAAACCGTCGGACAATTTATGCCACAGCATTCGGAATTGCCGACACCCTCACAGGAAGCAAAAGAGAGAAATCGAGAGAGAGAGAGGGAAACAGAAATATGCTTGGTAATCATACACACACACATGCACATGTTTATGTGGTGAGTTGACAAAAAAAAAACGCATAAGAAAAAAAATGTTTGCAGCACAAAAAGCACATCATTGTCATCTCCCGGCTAGCAATTTTTGAACCGTCTTTTTTGCAACGCCCACAGACCCACACGCAGTTGGCCCTCGTCTCTGTCTGTCTGGACTCGCTCTAGTTCCGCCCATCGGCTTCCGTCCACATAAGTGCCCAGCTCTCGGCAAACCTCGGATTTTTCTCTCGTTTTTTATTATTTTTTGGTCTACTATGTTTTCTGTTATAGTTTGAACGCTTTCAGCGCTGCTTGCCAAGCGCTTAATGTACTCAAATGTGACGGAATGGGTGGCGCACGTCCATAATTACAAACCACCCACCGAGCGTTGTGGCCATCACTTGCCTCCTCTGCCAGTAAAAAAGTGATGACGTAGTTTGTGCCACAACTCAATTGCTTGGGAACGCCCACCGCTCAGCAGGCGGTCATTTTTTTTTTCTTTTTTGCGATAATCATTGTCGCGCGACTGAAATGCCCTTACATATTGCCGCCGGTTTGTGGATAGCTAGATATCAAAATGTGCGGATATATATACTTATGTATAAAGCAACTGCAGATATGGATTTTCAAACCATTTCATAGCATTTAGCTTTCGTACGACAGCTTCAATTGTAATTCGATAATCCTTTAACGCCAAATGCAACAGTGGCCAGAATGACCGTTAGTCCTTAACTATAATTACAGTTTATTCGTTCTTTCGCGCGTAACTTTGCGCGGCAATATTCTTGAGATAGTTAACTGTGTGCTTATCATTTTGAGAAACAAGCTTGGCAAAGACACTGCTCTCTAGCTGCAAGAGATTATGCGGTGCTCCAAATTCGATTATTTTCCCTGCGTCAATAACCAAAATTGTATCGTAATCCATGACTGTGTGGAGGCGATGTGCAATAGTCAATACCGTGCACTGTGAAAATTTGCTATGAATGGTTTCCTGTATAAGTTTGTCCGTGCTATAGTAGTGAATAATGCTTAATGATTAGTAAATAGTGCACTTATATCAGCTACTCACTCGGTGTCTACATTGGCCGTTGCCTCGTCCATGATAAGTATTCGGTTGTTGCGCAATATCGCTCGCGCTAAGCAAACCAATTGCCTCTGACCCATGCTGAAATTCGACCCGCCATCATTCATGTAACATGAGAGACCGCCGTCCAAGCTGGAAACATGTTGCTTCAGTTTCACATACTGAAGCGCTTCCCATAGTGCTTCATCCGGCTTCTCGCCGAATGGATCAAGATTGAAGCGCAGAGTACCAGAAAACAGTATGGATTCTTGCGGTATTATGGAAATACGACTGCGCAGGTCATGCAGCCCCAACTGCGCGATATCTTGGCCATCAATTTCGATAAGACCTTCATTTATGGCCAGTCGAAATATGGCTTGTATTATAGAGGACTTTCCAGCACCCGTTCGTCCCACAATGCCTATCTTCTGCATGGGCTCAGACTCAAAGTTCAGGCCCCGCAGTATGTCAACATCATTCGGTGAGTAGCGCATTCGTAGGTCACAAAAACGAATGTGTCCCAGATGTGGCCAATCACCAGGTAGCTTTAGATCATTTGAAGTTTCTAGTGAAGGTTCAGATGGCGTCTTTGCATACTCCAATACTCGCTCAACGCTAGTCATTTTGTTTTCCAATTCTGCGGTTTGACGCATACCCCACTGGCACATAATCACAAGTGTCATAGACTGGGTAATGGCCAAGCCCACATCGCCGCTATAGAATGTTTCATTGATGACCAAAAAGCTAAATGTAACTGCCAATATATAAACAGCACAAATTAAGTCCGTCCAAAAGGAAAAGGCTCGATTGGCGCTTGTGTAGAGAAACAATGCCGAAGAGTTGATATTCTGGTAATTGTGGAAAGTAAATTCGAGCTGCGGCATTGCATCCAAAGCGCGAATCGTAGTCAACCCTTGAAAAGTTTGATTGGCATGCGTATACACTGGGCTACGAGCTGAACATGAGGAGAATTAATAGGAATGCGGGATATTAAATTTAGCTTGCTGGACTTACTTAAGCTTTCAATACGCTTGAGACTTCGACTTGCTCCTATATAGAAGGAACGGCACAAGTACATCAAGATGGCCATAATGACTGCTGGAATGAGCAACCAATAGTTGGCAATAGCCACGATGACCAATACTGCCACGACATCCACAAAAAACTGTAAGAAAATCACGTGAAATTTTCAGTTGAGAATATAAATATCATTATCGTTTTTTAGAGTTTGACTTGCCTGTAGTGAGTCCATCAAAGCCTGGGGTAGCGCCACGTCAATATTCTCAATGTCGCTAGAAAAGCGATTAAGTACACGACCTGAGGGATTTGCGTTAAAAAAGAACATCTTGGCTCGAACAACGCCGTCAAAAAGCCTGTTATGGAGTCGTAGTGAAATGCGCAGACATAAGAGGAAGAAACCGAAGGTGCGCAGCAAATAGAAGGCCAGAGTGCACAACAGTAGCACCGAATACCAAGTAACCATTCGAGTACGTGTCTTGTCAAACTCCTCGGGTGTTTCATACACACGATTCTCCTCCCAAGTAGACCAACGCGATATGAAGATGTCCATTATTGCTTGGCACACTCGTGCTACTATGAAGAGGCCAAGCACCACACAGACTAATGTGACAGATCCCAGTGCACGAAAATAATCCTTGTATGTTTGATAACTTACGGCGCCTTGTTGCTGATGCTCCTTAAAAGCAATTTCCTTGTCATTCTGCGTATCCAAGGTCTGTTCTGAATCCGGTAATAGCTTGGAGCTTCTGTCTATTTGGCTAAACACTCTTTTTAACTGTTGTTTATCCGATTCAATGGCATCCAAATCCAACGAGGCATGCTTCTCAATTACATCCCGCAACTCTATGTAGTTACCTTGCTGCGTTAGACGGCCTGCCTCGAGGAGCAGCAATTGATCCACCTGTTGCAGGAGCTGTACATGGTGAGTGACCAATATACGCAACTTTCCAGACAAAAAGCTCTTGAAGCATTTGTCCATTAGGAGTTTACTAACTCTCGCGTCCACCGCGGCAAGAGGATCATCGAACAAATAAATATCTGCTTGACGATAAACAGCTCGCGCAAGACTAATTCGTGCCTTTTGTCCGCCGCTTAGAGTTATACCACGCTCACCTACCACTGTGGCGTCGCCTTGTGGTAGCAGTGCTAGATCACAGTCCAGTTGACAGGCATGAACTACTGCCCGATAACGTTGATCATCATAAGGCTCCACGAAGAGTATATTATCACGAATGGTGGCCTGGAAGATCCAGGGTTCTTGCGGGGCATAACTTATCTTGCCATGCACTTCCACGATGCCTTTCATGAGCTCCACTTCGCCTAAAATGACATTCAAGAGCGTACTCTTTCCAGATCCAATACTTCCCACGATTCCGACCATCTGTGACGCATGCAGATTAAAGGTAATGTCTTTGATGTGCGCATGCCGGGCCCTTAGGGTACTTGGCTTATTCCAACTCGCGCTGACATTGCTAAAGGTCAAACTTATTGTGGCACTGTCCACGCAATGATGTCGACCTACAGAAGGAGGTTTGTCCGTGTTCTTGGAATCTAATTGCATCGCGGGATTATCCCGACCGGCAGCGCAGCTTTCGCGAGTGTGCGACTCAGAAATTTGTAGGAATTCCGTAATCCTACGTGCGCTGACTGTAGTCTGTGCCCAAGTGGTGACGGCCAGTGGCCAAAAGTGAAGCAATGAATCATTCAGCAGACTGTAGTAGGACGAGAGTATAAACACTTTTCGGGCTGTAACCACTTCTCCTGTATATACATAAGCGATGAGACTGAAGAAAAGAGACACTCTCGATATCATATTGGTGCACTGGAGCGCTGCGTAGATGCTTACTGAACCTCGTATGGCTTTAACCTCAAGTTCGCGTACTTGAGCTATTAA
>JABVZX010000001.1:236624-253795 GCA_020883565.1 Drosophila pachea
CCTGTATAGCGGTTATAATCTCATTCATCAGCTTGACCCGCTTGTCCCGTTGGTCAGCAGATCGAGTGCGGAATTGGGTTGCTGCTTTGGCAGCCCAAGCCTGTAAGGGAATGAGTAGCAAAATAAAGGCTATACCAATCAAGGATGTCCAGCCAATTTGAGTATACATTATATATCCAAAAATGCACGCTTCCACTGGTCCTTTCCAAAGGTCGTGAAAAAAATAAAAGCTTAAATCGAATTGCGACAAATCAATGGATATCACCGATATGGCCAAAGCACCTATGCCGTCGCTTCCGTTTATTGCTGTACGCAAACACTTTCGATATATCAGCCCGGCAAAAGCTACTCGAATCCGGGTACCCACGGAAAATACGTAAAACATAAATGGATGGAACACCAATGAAGTCACTAAGGCACACAGCACAATACCCATGGCGTACAAATACGCACTTTCCTTGCTTATGTTGGTTTGACCCTCGGCGAAGTACGATATCAGGCCACCCAGGAATAACGGCTGGAAGGCGCTGTTAAAATTCTAGGTTACAATTCGTGGCATGACAAATCAAATACGAAGAAATTTAATCGTGTGATGGACTCACTGTATTACGATCTCCAGCACTGAGTAGAGCATGCAGACTGGCACGAACTGCCACCCGTAATGATCAAAGATGAGATGCATCGCGCTGGGTGCTTTGCGCCGAGATTCACGTATCCACGGCTGCTGCAGGTTTTCTGTCAGTTTCTCACTGTCAAAGGCGGGCAAGTTTGCGTATAATTCTTTGTCGGAGAGTTCGTCGTGTTTTCCCTTCTGGAATACATGTCGCATCCATCTGAAGTATCGTAACGTCAATTAGTCAATTGCAACAGCTGAAGGAACGTGAGTATTTGCAGGTAAATTATTTATATACTTTATATTACCATCGAACTGAATTGTCAAGGAGTATTTAAAACATATGAATTTATGGTGGAATATCTTTCAGTCCACTTTATCAAGACAGGCAGCAGACGAGAGGCTTAATTAGGCTTTATAATTAATGCGATTTCGGATATGACCTTGATTCTTAATCAGTAATTTTAGTTAGTATATGCCCACAGAACTCACATAAAAAACCATTTCGAAAATAAATTCGCTTCCAAAAATGGATTTGTTTCCCGTTTACTGTACGACTGTGAATTCATATCACCATTCAATCAACTATCCTCTACGGGCGATGATAACGAAATGCTTGCTAAAACAGCCATTCCACCTTTTATAACAAATTGTTACAATTGCTTGAAGTACCAGTCATCACAAGTACTCGTCATCACAACTAAATTTTGCACTAGGCACAACAAAAATGATTGATAAAAGCAACGGCTAATAAGTTTCGGCCAATAGATGTTTTAAAAGCGTAATCAACATAGTCATTGGAAAGAAAATTGTCAGCCATTCCTGGTGCGGCCATTAAAATCTAAATTGCAACTGTGCCATTGTGTATAGCACCTAAGACTTGAATAAATGTTTAGAGGTACTTAATTCGACTTATTTGCTCAGATGATATATTGATAAGCTTTGTTTAGGGGCCACGATCTCCAACTTCTGTTTGACATCGTACAATCTAATCTTTATATCCCTTATAAATGTCGTCACAGATAAATCCTCCATAAACGATTTGTTCTGCTTTTACATTGAATTCCTAGCACTTCTTCACTCAGTGCGAAGTTTTAATAACACAAACACGTATACAATTGAGCTAAAATAAATACAATCAAAGGCGCGAATATTGGAATTAAGCTTTCAAACTTAAAGCGGCCGAGTAATTCCTCTTTACGAGAATTAAATTAATGTCATATGGTGTTGTTGAACCATGGATTCTAAGGGAGGTTATGTAGATCCTCCCTCTTGTAAAGCTGATCTGTGCGATTGTAGACATTTTTCATATGCTCCAGCATCTCTGGTAGCTTCTTAAGGGCGTTCGATACGTCGACGCTACCACAGACGCGCTTAAAGAGTTCCCCGCGTGTAGGTATCGCAAACATTGCCACTTGGGCGCCTTTACGTATAAGAAATGGGTGATGCTTGGCCAAGGTGTCATTGTAGGCTGACTTGCAGATATGATGCGCTTTTTCTTCATCGGCCACGTCTCGCAGACGGTTCAAAAACTCATATACAAACTCTGTAATATATATATATATATATATATGAGATAAGATAATGAAATTTTTTCGTGTAGTGGAAAACGCACCTAAGCCACGATGTAGTCGCAATAACGTACGACTTCCTGACACGTAGCCTTTCTGATGCAATAGATTGGCACTCTTTTCATATAGAAGCATGGTTTTTATGCTGTCGAAGTGTTTTTGATCTTCAGCATCCTGTTGTCTGAGCTCGTAGAGAATATCTAGTTTGTTGCGTACATCACTACTTACAAAGGTGAAGACGCTGCCCATTAGCAGAAAGAATCTAAAGTAACTAAATAAATAATTATTGCATTTTATAAAAGAATTTCAAAACTGACTTCATTATTTCTTCATAGGCTTCCAAAAAGTCTTCCATGCGTACATTATCTTCATCAATAAGACTACCCTCAAATAGATCAGACACTTTTTCTATATCAAAGCAGTTTTCTACATTATCAGACTCAACGACAGCTGACATCGCTTGATTTTAATTTTATTTTGCAGAATGAATTCTTATTGTTTGATAGCGAATACGTTTTGTCAATAAAAACAAAGAGATATCGACCATCGATTACTAAACAACATTTGTCGATACGATTATTAATACCTTATTGAAATATCGATACCTTGTGTACTTATACGTTTGCCTAACTTCTATAAAACTTACAATAGTTGCACTTCAAGGGCTTATTTAGTACATTTGGTAATACTGAAAGTGCAATTGTAAAAGTGGACATTAAATAAAATATACGTATAAGCTGTTTTAAAAGCATGGAGGGAATGAATTTTGAAGCATCTTCAGCCAGTTTACTTACAAAAGACCAACTACAAAAATTATTAGCTAAACTTAAGGTTGGCTTCATTACATCTCCGAAAACAAACACGACTCCTTCAATTTTGCCGCCATTTAGGAAGCTCGGTGTATTAATTGATATTGATGATATTGAAGATGCCAAAGAAACAAAGGCTACCATACACAAAAACAACGTGAATACTAAAACAACACTATCGCAGTCTTACAGTTGCATTCAGTGTCGTCGTCAACTGCCAACGGCACATTTATTAGATTTGCATATAACCGAGCAGCATGATTTGTATTTTGCAACGAGCGTGGAGCGCCGCCTCAAGCCCCTCTATACATGTTACATTGAAGAGTGTCCACTGAAATTCTTCCTGCCTACTGACCGAAAGGACCATTGTATTAAAGATCACAAGTTTCCGGCCAACTATCGTTTTGACCAGGAGAAGATGACTAAGGTAAAGAATCTGAAGATAAAAGAAACTAATGCAATGGATGTGGATACTGTTAAGAGCTGTACGCTAGGCAATGATGTTAAATTACCCCATATAAAGACGTTTAGCTTTGGACATCCATCTCAACGGACGTTCAATTCTCGTATGGAACACGAGCTTGGAAAAGCATTGCTTGATGTGCACGAAATGAAAGAAGCCCTTGATGATATAGATTAAATTTTATTTTACCATTTTATTACTCGTAGATTAGAAAGATACTTGTATTAATTTATTTGTGGAAACCTTGAAGATCATTTGCTTTTTATGCTGGGCCTGAAAATGCAAAATAAATGGAGAAATAATTCTTTTTCATGCGGATTTCGGATATCACTTACTTTCCAGTATTTGCGTTAATGTAGTGGTAAGCGACAACAAGGAGGAAAAGAAAAACGCCCAAAACATTTGAGAAAATAGCCAATTGTACGTCAGTAATCATTTTTAGAAAGAGCCTCTGCAAATTTAAAATATTAGTATTTCTTGTTCACGTAGATGACACGTCATAGCCCAAGATAACTTGATATTTGTATATAGTCATAGAAAATGTATATAATATAAGTTGTACTCATTGTGAAATTTAATTTAATATAAGGAAAAGTGTAATGAAACGTGTTGTTTGTTACTCACTTATTATTTCCAACAAAAAACAAGCCGGTCTTGTTTGTACCTTCTACAAATGTCAGGGATGCGGAATGACTATCGATTTATAAAAATACCTTGCATGCAATTCGAGTATTGTACTATCGATATCATAAACCAAACCAGGTATTTCATTGTGGATGCGGGATGCGGAATGACTATCGATTTATAAAAATACCTTGCATGCAATTCGAGTATTGTACTATCGATATCATAAACCAAACCAGGTATTTCATTGTGGATGCGGGATGCGGAATGACTATCGATTTATAAAAATACCTTGCATGCAATTCGAGTATTGTACTATCGATATCATAAACCAAACCAGGTATTTCATTGTGATTATCAATTTGAACATCATTTGTTGTGGAATAAATATGTTAAATAATAGATTTTCAAGTTTTTCAAATATATTTTATATTTTATTACAAGCTTACTGGTTACGTTGCGTGTTAGGGATATGACATTATTTTTACCACAACTAAAGGCTCAATTTAATATAATACCGAAATTTTCGATTCACCAAAGGGCAAGTTGAATTGCATTTAACTTTAAGGTCACTTTAGTGATTGTGATCATTACAAATAAAAAACTCTTTTAGGATTTGAATACCTGATCAAATATCTCAGAACGACACATTAAGTAGTACATATTTCACTATGCGTAGAGTTTGTCTACATAAAATACTAATGCTCTAATAATTCAATATTATAGTTATATTATTAAAAGTTACTTAAAGTGATCGAAAGCTTGGCTTTCCCTTACGCTGTTCTTCACAAATGCAACAACGCGGATTCCTATTTTTCTTATAAATTATGGAATTTATGTCCTAAACGATTATTAAAACAACTTTTTAAGTCAATTGCAAGCTAATTTGTTGTAACAACAACTGATGAGTGTGCTTGACTGACATCCTGTGAGCTTCTCGGGGGGTAGGACTTCGCGGGGAAGAGGTCAGACACGAAGTTTACCTGAAAATAAAAAGTACCCATTATTCAAAGGTCCGAAGAATAACGATTGCTCCTAAAAGTATGGTATGATATTGGTGTACATGAAGTTCCTTTGAACTTGAGACATATAAAGTTTCTTTGAACTTGAAACATATTTAAAGTTAAATTGATCTTTTCAGCAATCAAATGTACTATAAGTGTGTTGGAAGTGTACGATGTGGTTTGCATATATAAAATCCAATGGATCGTCTAATATGCATATATTTCTATATAGGTTCAGCATGCAGCTGGCCATTATTAATTTCGCTGGAAACTTCCATTGCACGTATATAAGCCAGCGCTGAGAAGGTGATCATACCCAGGACAATTATGGGAATGCTTGCACGACGTGCTACCGAAAGAAGTAAATTAAACTACACAACGTAGCTGTCAATTAATATTCCTTTAATCGCTAAGAGATTTGGCATTACAATTCATCCAATTGGATCTTGGCGATTCACTCAGTTTTATCATCTTTGCTGGGCCAAGCTGTTTGCAAGTTGAAACATGCTTTCGGCAATATTATGTTCTAGAAGAATATGATGAAATATTGTGCGTAAGCCATGGTGTATGTGAGATGACGATCCCGAGTACGAAAACTATCACGGCAACAACAAACAAAAGTTTTCCACTTACCACGATCAACGCACAAGCGGCACCAATGACCGAACCAGCTAGCACATCAGACCAATGATGCTTGTAGTCGGAGATACGGCTTAGTGCCGTATACCAGGCAATCATGATAAAGAGGAACTGTAGAAAGTGGCGTAACAGCTTTGAGCCATGCCAGTTCATGCGCGCCTGCAAGTAGAGCTGCAAGAGATTTGTTGCCTTGAGCCTCTGGCAAGAGCTGAACTGAATGGATTTACTTACTGCCACATAAACCATGGTGTAGAAGGTGAAGCTGGAGTGTCCACTAGGAAACGAAAGACGCATCTCTTTTAGCATTCGCGATGAGGAGCCAACCCCCTTACATGTGAATTCAGTTATATATTTGCCAATGTTCGACGGGTTTTCGCAACCCGAACCATCGGGCATGATTGGCTGGCACACCTGTGAACGAGAATAGGAGCATGCGAAGAAATTGAAATTGAGTCGGGTGGATATGCCCCCTCTTGGCTAATTACAACACATGCTGCACATTCCCCAGCATCTTCTACGCATTTTACGCTCAATTTTCTTGCGCGGTTGCCGCACTTCTCTAAATAATAGGGCCTCTCTGTGCTGCGTGGCAACTGGGGGAATTATAAGATGTAGCCTCTCAACCAAAGATAGCTCTTGCCACCAAAGCTGTTGCCGATAAGCAGAAATGCGAGTGTTGCTCATATACATATGAAGGGCCTGTCACACTATAGCCATCGAATTGATGGACTAGTTTTCAACGTTCCCTTATAGCAATTTGCTGAACTGCCCTCGTTTGCGAAATGCTTGAAATAAACATGGATAAAAATAAATAATATACAATGGTATATCTGGCAAGGCGAATCTGGAATACTCTTGCTCTTTTCGACTTTTAATGTCGCATATTTCGTGAGAAGCTGGTTATGGTTTCTACATTAGGATACACAATTTGTCAGCGGACCCTTGACGCATGTCAATGTTTAAATGGGGGCTATGAATAGCCCCTGCGTGGATATGCCAACAGCGAAGTCATGTTAATCCTGGAGCATGTGTTCCATATTAAAATTAATTGGCAATGTCAAGTCTACTTTCTTAATTTCCATTCAATTAGACAAGTGCCCCGTCTTCACTTTTTTCGCTCGCCGCCCAATCAGCATCTGGCACCTACCGCTATGAAATGAGGACGCAGGCGGCCAATGGAATACTTGGCTATATCCGTAGTCAATTGACTGGCAGCGGCACCAAATGCGAAGACTCCTATCTTCTTATAGCACTCGATGAGCCAGTCGGGCAGCTCGTGGGACATAAAAACATAGCGCCTCGATGTGACCATTCCAATCCCTTTGGCCTGCGCATAGCGCACCAGTTCGACGATGAGGATCTGTGGAAGAGAGCAGGAAATATATGTTTGAGTACACTTATCAGCGGACATTTCCTTTTAGCACTTCGTTCAATGTGTTTTCTTAGGAAAGGCTAATGGATACAAATAGGCAAGTAAGGGTAGGCAAATAGTGGCAGTTACCCAGATTTGAGCGTGCGAGCTGCTTTATTTGAACTTTACTGCAGAATTAGGGCCTTGGTTTTATAGCACACAGATGTTGCTCTGGTTTCATTATCGACATGTGGGTGGACTGCCGAATGGGCTTCCAGATGTCAGATGACTCGTGTCGTCTCATCTAGTATTTGTATTGCAACAGTTCAAAAACTGGAGCACATCGAAAAGATCTCTATTATAGCTATCTGCAATAATGTGAACTTGAAATGATGGTGCAATGGTACAATGGAGTCCGAAAGTGGCTGACTGACACATGCTTGACATATTTTACATGGGTGGCCACTTGGGAGCTTGCAGCTGCTCCACCCCCAGTAGCCCGCAGCTGAAGTATACGCAATACAATTTACTTCAATTTCAATTTCAATTCTAATTGTTCTCAATTCACTTCAATTGCATTACCCGAAATACCATGTAAATGGATACTTACCACGCCGACCGGTATAACCAGCCCAATAAAATAGAGCATCCAATTCTTCACGGTGGATTCCTTAAAGGGATGTTTCAGCGATTCATCGTCACAAAAGAATCCGCGCTTGTAGGGATCCCCAAGTAGATAGAATAAGAGTATGGGAAATCCAACTGCAGAGGCGAGAAAGAAAGAAAGCTGTTAAGTTTGTCAAAAAAAGATCATTCAAGAAAGGGACGGAGAAAGCAATATGCTTAACTAAGTCTAGTTCGAAAGTACTTTCAGTCGCATGTATACACTGTAAAAAGTGGTCGTGTCACAAAACATAAGCTGCAATGATTTATCAATATGCATTTAGTAGGTCATTGGGACTTGTGTCGAGTATCAAGCGGCGTTACGGGCCCTCTCGCCATATCATAGGTATATATAAAAATTTTGACACTGTTGACTTACGATATGGCTAGACTATTGATAAGATTACTAATCGTACGATTATGAAGGGAGACATCACGACGACGTGGACATAAAGGAACTATTTTCGGGGCAACAGCTGCATGCAACGTAACACATGAGCTGGTGGAGGCGAGGGCGATGGAGGAGTTTTCAACAAGTCTCAACACGCGTACACACGCTCTCACACACACCGTTTAATTAAAAATGCAGTACCATTAATAACAGCTAACGGGCATATGGACACGGAGCTGCTAGACAAACGGTCAGCGTGCATTTTGATTGATTGATTGATCAAGTGAGCGCTGCATCATCCATCAAAAGACTATGGCAATTGCAAGTGTCAGTGACACTTGAAATATGTTTGTTTTGAGCCGAGATAGTCCACGCAATACCTGCTAATTATACTGCACGGTGAGCGAGTACGCATATCTCATTAAAGTTAGATTAAGACCAGCAAATACCGGGCCAGACGAAGCCGCTCTGGATGCATTAGCCCAGAGTCACGAGTGAGAGACTGGCTAATTGCCATCGCAATAGGGCGTATTACCTGCGTGCAAGATGACCAACGATGCGCTTAGCTCTTAAAATTAGAAAGCCGGAGCCCAGCACACATTAGCATGGCAGTCAGCACAGTTGTCGGAGGGAGCACAAAATCGGAAGTACTCAAGACTTCCAACTATTTATAGCCTGAGAAATTCGGCGTCAGGCACTCGACGGCGACATTTTGCCAGATTTTTCTTGCAATAGACACAAAATATCGGCAACTAGTAAGAAAGGTAGTAGACCCAGACAGAGAGTGAAGCAAATGAGGAGGCAGCTGCATCGAAAACAGGTTCTATATGTGAGGCACACGAAAACAATAAGTGGACTTCTCTACAATCAGCGCTGGGAAAGTTATGCCATCTATTGTTTCCAGATTAGAGTCGTATTACAACAGCAAGTGTATGCGGGCGTCTTATCCTGCCCAGAACGGTAGCTCTCGTCTACAGCATCTATTGGTGTTGCATCTTCGGGTGTGGATTTTATGACTCTGCGTCTCTAAATAGAATGCATAATCCGATATGGACTAGCTGAAACTGGGCTATGCAAGAGATATGACATCAAAGCAAATGGGGGTGCGCTAGACGAGCACAGGGATGCGTTGGTGACTTTAAAGCGCTCTAGTTATACCGCCTTATATATGAACTAACCATAACTAAATGCAGTAGATTGAATACTTTGTGTGTGAGTTTTCTCTCAATAAGTGGGCCATGCCAGTGTTTGTGTTAGAGAGCCGCGACTGGAAAAGGCACCACACACAACCTGGGCGGAAGTGGTTCGTTTAGAGCAAAACCCCAACTGACGTGCCACAGTGCAAGTTCAGTTGAATTAGAATCTGTGCACGAAATGTGTCGCATTTTGATATTATTGAAACTGCTTTGCGTTCATTTGGTGTCAAGTCCGTTTCAATAATGCTTTAACTGCCGTTAAAATTGTTGATGCCCCCCACAAAAATAAACATAAAAAAAAAAAATTTAAGAAGAGAAGCAAATTGTTTGGTAAACAAAGAGGTAAACGCTCTAGAGGATTAGGTAAAGCACACTCGCACCACCCCACACAGCACTTGAGATGAGACCAAAAGGGCACCGCTGGTGCCACCGGCGTACGCCCCACTTTGCTCTCATCTTATCTTTTACCCCGGGTGCATCTGTTGGATGCTGTTGTATCTGTGGGCGCACTCTTTCAAGTCGCTCTGTGGGCCAGACAAACATTGGGCGGCACGTTAGAAATGCGGCACTCTCTAACGTGCAACACAATGAGCTGCGACTATGCATCGCTGCGATGCGCTCTTAAATCTCATCTGATATGAAGCAACTGGCGAAGACAATGACTGTCTGGTCGCTCAGTTCTAATACCATTAATTAAACAAGACGGAAGTTTAATTAAAGACAATTAATGCCAAAGATTTGCACTCTCAACCTTTAACCAAGCGACAGCAGACGCCAGACTCCGAGGCTCATTCCCGCTCGGCCGAAGCTCCTAGCATGACTGACAGCTCACAATTGATCGATCAGCGAAGGACAAACCGAAGCAACAATTAGTTTCTACCCATTAAAAATCCGTTGGCAGGGTATAACTCAGTGCCAGTAATTTCGCGGCTGACTACTCCAGATAGGTTGCTGGGAAAATGCAGCTCAGCTCCGAAGGGAGGCGACACATTAATTGCTTCGTACCATGCACATGTGCATGGCCGTACCGTCGCCCTACTGGGAACCCCTGAGATTCAGCAAAAGGTGTCACTGTGGGTGTCACGCAGGTAACACACAGACGCCTTTGTTAACTGTTCTATAAGTCAGGGTAGGCCACCAAATTACCAATAGCTCACAATTCTCAGCCAGACTCAAAAAATTACTAGCATATACCTCGCAGTACCAACGGAAAAGGGGATCGGTTTGATGACCATGAAAGATATCTTTCAGGTAGCTTAACGGTCCAAAGAGTTTGCAAAGAATAGCGATTTGGCTTAATCCGCCAATAAGAGCTAGGTTGTAAGCAACTTCAAGACTAGATCCAAGGGATAGGGCGAATAAGAAGGCAGAGCAGAAATCTCAACGTATTAGGGTATACCCATCTCAGCCATCAATTGCCTTTCAAGTCATCTCTTCTAGGATGGGATCGTGCGTGTTTGTTACGCCAGCCTTTTGGGTAGAAAGTAAACAAAAATACTGGAGAAAAATTGGAAAAGCAAAGCATGACAATAAACAAAATGCGTAGCATAAATATTTTTCTTTCTACTTAGTTTTTGTCGAACAGAGTTCCACTCCTCCCACACTCTCGCACAATAAATTATTGGAGTGCGTGTGCACTCTTACTTCGCTCTTTTATGAGTTTAATGACTCCTCTGACAATCCCACCAAAAGTTGGAGCCAGTTTTTCCAATTGTCTTGCAGCTCGTTGGCATTCAATTAACGTCAAAGAAAATCGCTCCACGTTTATATCAGTCATGTTTGGATGTTACGTATGTGGGCGCATGTGTTGGGCGGGTACGATTGATCGACTTTTCGCCCGTCTTTAGGTATAGAGGTGACCTGGCCACAAAAGCAGAAAACGAGGCACACGCTTTCTTCGAGCATATCACTCTATCAGTGCGTTGCGTCACAACTAATTTACGAACAAATTAGTCGGCGACAGACAGAAAGGTCAAATAGGCTCGATTCCTATAACTGCACCAGAAATACTTCCAGGCCTCATCGAATAGTTTTGGAATAGATTACCCACTGGTATATTGTCGAAACGTTAAACTAATTTGAATTTATTTCTAGCTAAACTATTTTTGTTTTTACATATTTGATTAAGTGTGCAGCTGGTAAAAGTTTTGTGTTAACGTCGAAGCTTCTTATTTATGGACTCAACTTATTTACTTGGGAGGGGTTTCTTTTGTTGGGCCGCTAATCAATACGATAATATTTAATTGCGCTTTGGGCGATTTCCCTGGGCTATTTGAAGTCCGAATTTTACTAGAAATGCACTTATCAGATAATGATTAAGTCTACGAATTGAGGGAATTTATTGGCAAATATAAAATAGATGTGTGCGTGATAGCATCCACTGTAGACGCAGACAGAGAATCATATGGGAACAATCATGACTCACCTTGGTTACCTGAGGCCGACCAGCATTTATTTGAGTGCGTTGTCAAGAGATGTCGGCTTTATGCGCGACATTTACTTTTATATGCGAATTGTACGTAAGGTAAATCAACAGTGCAAATTAAGTTTAATGTTGATATCAATAAATATGGCAACACTGGTGCTAACGCTAGAAAAAGTTGTTATTGCCAATTGGAAACACATTTGAAAACAGTTACATTTCATCGAGTGATTCACACCTCACAAAGCGCACAACTCGATTTAAATGCGAACTGGTTTAAAACAAGAAGAAGAACTATGAAAAGCTCAGCCGATCGTCTTTTCCGAAGTTAGCTGATAAAAGCAGAAATATGATTATGATGATTTCGACATCAAGCACATTCGCGTACTCACAATGTATGTAGTAAATTTGTATTCTAACTCCCCCGAGCGATCGGACTGCCGTACATATTTTATGGCATAATTTTGCGTGTTTGTATGCAAATATTGGCAAAAGGCGTAAAGAGGGAAAAGCAAAGCAAACAACAGTCATCGTCAGGTAAACGGACAGAGCTGGCTTTGGCAATAACAGGGGGCTGCAGTATTTATCAGGGTAATGCAATGCAGTATTTCTTACTGTAACATTGTTACGGTTTGCATGAAACTGTGACTCCGTATTACTTCCCGCTGTAAAAAGCAAGTGCAAACCTAAGAGAGCTCTCAAACTCTGATTAGCGGTGCCAGCTCAGCTGCTGGAAAGAATCCAACTGAGAGCGCAACAGATTGTCGCTCTCTGAGAGAAAGCTCTGCTGAGCACAGGCACGCACACACGCAAGCAACGAAAATTATTTTAAAAAGAATACACAAAACAAACATTGCGACACAAACATGCGGCAATGCGTAAAAACATAAAAGCTTTTGTCTGTGTACAAACACGCTTTTGCGTTTCATATGTACATGTGCCTACATTTAGTAAGACATGTGAGAAATTTAAAATTGGCTACACTCACCGCACAACAAAATCAAAACATCGAGACCCACACGGCACAAAATTCGCTTGTTTGTGTCCATGTTTGTGCTAAATTGTACGTGCTGTTGCTGTTGCTGTAGTTGTCGCGTGTTCGTACTGTTATTATTGATGCCGATGTAGTCTCTTGGTAGCCGCTCCTCAATAATAACGTTGTTGCCACTGGGAATGGGAATATTCAACGTTGTCTGTGTAGGTGTGACGCCAATATTGATGACGTGTTTGCTGTTGTTGTTGCTGGCCACGTTAGTGCCTGAAACTGCACTTAACTGATTTTCCGGCCGACGCAGCGGTGTTGTCTCGCTCGCTGACGATTCGTTACTCATTGCCGAATCGATTATGTGCTCTTGGGTAAGTTAAATTGTTGAAAAAGCTTAGCAAAGCTTTTCTCTCGCTCTCTCCCTCTCGCTCTTGTTCTGCCTCTTGGCAATGAACTTGGGCTTTGTTAGCGTCGCAGGCGGATCAGATTGTTCGTAAGACTCTTGATGCTCAGGTAAATGTGAACCCTTTTGAAACGTATTTTCTGAAAGAGGGTTAAAGCGATAATGATTTATAAAGTATATGTTCGTTATACAATAAAAGATGAATCTATTTCGTATATGTGAGTCATTCCACGGAATCCCTAAAGGTTGAAAGAGAACCGTGACGATTTCCTTTGAAAGTTTACACACTCTGTGATTCATTAATGTGATTCGTAATATCATTCTGGCTCCAATGTTATAAATTTAACATTTACCAAAAAGTGGATATATTCAGATATATTGCTACTACGGTAATCGGTCGGTTTTGCATGTTTACGGTTTATTTCTATTCAAAGTTGGTTTTGGTTATAATGGGAAATTATCAGCAACACACCGAAATCAGAAAGTCAATTGCAAAACTTTGATCAGAACGTACAACTGTTGCATAGACTCCTGGTCAGACGCTGTGCAAATAGTTTCTTGGCCACAACCACAGTAATTTGATGCAATTTCGTTAACTGGCTTGTCCGTGAAGGGGCGTTGTAATAATCAGAAACTGAAGTCAGAACCTGTCCTTAATTTGACATACCAACTGATGCAGTGGTAACCGTCAATCAACAGTCAGAAAAGAACAAGACAGAGAACCACCGAGTACCTACTCTGTGCTATTTGGCTGTAACCAATCGATGTGGATCTGTAGTTGTCAGCTTCAAATACGGTCAGCGGACATTCGTCGTCCGCCGCGTTGTCCATCTCAGCAGCAGACAAGAACTATTTATAGATAGCAAAAGAAGCTGCAGCTCCTTCCAAGCACAATTACCTTCGCTCGTGTAAGAGCTGTGTCCACATCTTGGCAAAGCAACCATCCAGTTGATTTAACTGCCTTAATGGCAATGAATAAATTCCATTAATGCACATTATTAATTCCCCTTTCCTTGCAGAGAATATTTTCAATGACAGAACAAAATATTAATTAAGCAAAGATTGTATCTCTGATTGAATAGGATTAGCTAGCTGACGTATGTTGACCGGAATTATCCTGTGTATTCTCAGATCTATATTTATTGAGCGGTGATTATTGAATTCGATGGGCGGGCAATGACCACCAGCTGAGGCAGCCTTGTTCAACAGCCCCTTTCCTCGCTTTTCGCTGCACAAGTGTCAGGCTGTGCCTGCTGCGAAATAAGGTCAACATGCTTCACCATGTGCTGCCCGTCGAGCAAGGCGAATGCATTTCGATATTAACAAAATAAAATGTTCCATATATAAAATCAAACGTATTGTTATTGATATGCATATATTTAAATATCATGAATTTACGGCCGGCGCCAAGCGAAAGCTCAGATATTCAGAATTTCCAAAATAATATCAGACCAACAGAACGCCGAGCAATACGCGGTCCCCTTACGATGGAATTGGAAGTGAATAGAGACGAAGGGTGCCGAAACAGGGCAGGCAGTCGATGAGCCGCTCGCAGACAGGTTGACGGCGACTCTGTCAGCGGAAGGCAAGATGACACCGAGCCACTGACCAGGCCGTTGTATTTATGTAAAAGGTTTGTTTACTTGCCGTGTACCGCTGAATATTGAATGCACACTATAGATTGTGGCTGAAATCAGCAATTCAATGGTTAAAACACGCGCGCGACATTGAAATACAAGAAGCGAGACAGATGTGCTTTAACTCTTTGAAGCTTCACTTCCAAACTCCCCGCAATGTGAAATACCAATTTCTTATAACGTATAACTACATTGATAATTACCTGTATATTCACATACGAAAAGTTGTAGTATTTTGCAAATGGTTTCGAATTTTGTCCAGCTGCTAATTAGAAACACTAGGAACGTATCGCATTTGATGGCCCATAAAATGAATGAAGATATAACAACCATGAAATAGAATTATTTGGCTTTTATCGTTACGTAGAATATATCGAATTAAGCGTTTAGACTGATTAGTTGAACCCCCTGTTCGATGATAACCAAAGTACGTATAGCAAAATGATAGACACTCCCCAGCATTGATCGAACAGTTGTGCCATAGCCATTGCGGGGCTATAGCATAAGTAACCTTGACCCTAGTAAATCCTTTGCGGCAAAAATCGATTTTACGGCATTCAAACATATATCACGTACTCACGCCCACAACAGGTATTTCAGAACTGCGGCCTGCCGATTGGTTGTTGCTCTTGAAGAGCGCCGTGAAATTACACAATATAGACAACTATGTTTACAAATTGGCTTTTGTTTATATTGGCATTAGGTTTGCGCTGCTTTAGATTCTTATTTCGGAATTGTGCTTTCCTGCTTTCATTGTTATTAGAACTTTGAGGCCAAAATTGAACATAGACATAGACGGCATGGAAAGTAAATTATTATCTCTATTGATTAAAGCTGAAGCACTCACACACGCGTATAATTCAATTGCTGCTCATAGAATATTTTACCTTTTGCAAAAAATTAATTGGATTTCGGGCAAAGGAATCTTTTTCGGCTTTTTCTATCTGGAACCATATGTAAAAGATTTCCGAAAACTTTGCTGCTTTGCTTCTAGCGTCATTTATCCACTATTCACTTTTCGGGTGCATATTCAAATTCGAAGCGACAACAAATTATCCGCACAGCATTCTCAGCGACCGCCCGACCGAACTCGTCCGCTGGGTAAATTGTACTAAATATGGAAGCAGAGACAGACAAGCCTTGCGTTTGTCACACACGGAGAGGCAAAGAAAAAGAGAACGAGAGAATTCGTTCTGTGCTCTTATCGAACTTTGTGAGAATAACGCGAGATACCAGCACTCTCACTGGGCAGGTATGATGTATTCTAAGCTTAGATAAGATGTTTACCATATGAACAAATCAATGGAATTTTTAATAATAATGAGGTCACGATATCCGTATCATAATTGATAGCATAATATATCTTAATACCAAAACAAAGAGTATTTTGGCGACACAAAATGCCAAAGCTTAAGCCTGTCGCATCTCACACAGAGAATTGTTTTCATACTAGCTAAATAGCAAGAATTCAGAATTCCTTTACCATGAAACTGTTGTATGATAACAGGCTGGGGAGAGTACTACCGGCTCTCTCGCTCTCTCAGCTCAGCTCAGCTGACGGCGCTTCATAGGTGCTCTGGTACGGTGGTTGCTGCGCTCGCTCAGTTCTTTCGGCACTGTCGAGCGTGGCGGTCGGTTTGGCCTCGTTACCTCGGTTCAATTTGATCTTTGTCTGCCTTTTCGCTCTTTGCTGCAGATGGCGCTGCGCATGCGAAAGAAGGGCGCGAAACGAAAGTGCAAGTACAACAATAAAACGCAATGCAAAAATTTCATAATAACGGAATGAAATAAAAACGCCAATAATAATTATGACTATTTAAGCAACCTCAACGAAGTGCACATACTATTTAAAGCGTTGCAAGTGCAAATAGAAGAAGAATAAATTAATAAGCTTTTTATGCGTTGCCAGCAGAATAGCGTCAATATTTCGGCTTCTTACTTGCGCAATTTTCATTTTACTTGCCTCTGACCAAAAATCAGTTTTTTGTTTATTTTACATTATCGATTGTTGGGTTCTCGTTTGCGCAACTTGACCACCAACGCCGACGCTTATCATTTAGCCAACAGAGTTCTACCTTGCCGTCTGCAAAAGTAAATAGAATTCCGAGACTCGGTTGCTCGCGAGTGCATTAGCGTATGCCCGAAAAGGCTGCGGGGATTGTGTTATTTATTGCCGGAGAGGGCATTTCAAATATTTAAGGTTCTCCATTGATAACTATGCCCACGCACATGGCTAGCAAGGTGGAATAGAGCTGGGCCACGCCTGCACAACCGCCTACAATGACCAGCCTGCGTCCCGCTAGTGTCTGTGACACGACGCCGCTCCAGCGCTTCGAGAGCCAGAGCAGCAGCGGAGAGGAGCCGTCCTCGCCGACAGCAGCGAGTATCGTAGCACTCACT
>JABVZX010000001.1:254892-268455 GCA_020883565.1 Drosophila pachea
TGGACCACCCTTTACAGCCTCTCATATTGCAGATCTAACACTGAGCTTCGGACTAAAGAAAACTGCTGCAATTAGGCTCTAATTGATTGCTTTTATATATTGCAGCGGGGTTATCAATGATAGCTCTTTCAGTGTGGTGCGAGCCTTACAAGCGAGGTTTCTTTTGCAGCGATCTCTCCCTGAAACATCCCTATAAGGATTCGACTGTGCCTAGTGGACTGTTAACTCTGATGTGTACTGCTTTGCCCATTTCTATGGTATATGCGTATTATTTCATGCTTGCCAGAATTCTTCTAAATACTAATTTGTTCAGATCTTGCTGGTCGAGTTCTACAGGGCGCAGTTCAAACCCAAGTACACACCTGGACAATACCACAATCAGCAGACGGACACTGCTTACTACCTGTGTCATATGGAGCTCCCACATTGGGTGGTGGAGTCCTACCGCAGGATCAGCGCCTTTGCCATTGGCCTGGGTGCGGAACAACTGACAACCGAAATAGGCAAATTCGTCATCGGGCGACTACGACCGCACTTCTTTGCCGTGAGCATATCCATGCGAGTCCTCATGAGTGTGTATCTAATCTCATTCTCTCTCGTTTATCGCGCTGTCGAATTTTAGGTTTGCCAGCCGACGATGCCAGATGGAACCACTTGCAATGATGCCATCAACGCGGATCGCTACATTGAGGATTTTACTTGCACTGGCGACGCTTTGGATCCAAAGCGGCTGAAGAATGTGTATCTCTCCTTTCCCAGTGGCCATGCAAGCTTCGCAATCTACTCCATGATTTACTTGGTGGTGCGTGGACAAAACTCAACTCAACCCCATTATAGTAAACATAGGTCTTCTTTTTCAGATCTATTTGCAGCGTCGCATGCACTGGTCGCGTCTCCGCATGTTGCGCCACTTGCTTCAATTCCTGATGGTGATGTTCGCCTGGTTCACCGCGCTGACCCGTGTGTCCGACTACAAGCACCACAGCACTGATGTGCTGGCGGGCGGTGCCATAGGTTTGGTCTACGCGCTGGTAGTGGTAAGTAAATCTCTGCACTGATAGGACGAATTATATATTAAATTGATTTTCTCTACTCTGCAGACGTCGACGATTGGGTAGATAAATTGAGCACCTTCGGTTTTGGCTTTAAATTTCCGGTGAATGGCATTCATGGTCCTGTCTTCATGTATAACTTTTTAACTATATCTGCCAAGTTGGTACATAAATCTCTATATATATATATGTATGTGCTATTTATATACAATGTACTTTGTTTCTATGCATGCGTGTGTAGGTGTGCATTACCTTTACTGCTACTTAATAAACATTTTAGTTATGTTTGTCGAAAAGTTGTCTTTTTTACCTGGGTAGAAGTAAGTAAACGTGTCTCGGGCTCTATTTCCAGGCGCTTCGTGTGGTGGTCTTTTATCACAGTGGCTGAAAACGTTTTGCAGCTTCCGGTACTTCTTGATTGAAGCAGACTTTAACTGCTTTTAGCGGCAGATAAGAGCCTAATTTATGGTAATAACCACGCACACTTCGAGGACCTTGCTGGAATTCCACTGCTCCATTTGCAATCGCTCTCTCGCACGGCTTTCGCATTTGGCTTCGGCTCTAATTGGCTGCATATTAATCGAAGTTGCCGTCATTTGCCACTCGACGCTGGTGCTCGAGCTTCCGAAGGGGCGAGTCCATCACTCATTCGGCAATCACTGCTGGCTGGAAAGAACTAAAAGGTAGCTGGCTGCCTGTGTGATCGACGTATTATTTGATAGGTTCTGCTATCAGCACTTAGCCAAGAGTTGTAAGATCGATGCGGCAGTAAAGTGTCAGAGAAATGTGGCGGATGTCTTTTCTAGCTGAAGAGTCTGGTTGTTTGTGGACCCCTTCGATATGGATTATGCACTCGACAGGCGCGATGCGATTGAAAGGCCTGTTCTCAATTTCCATCGCAAGTCTTTTAGCAATTAACACAATTTTTTATTCCGCTTTTATCACAACAATTACATTGCTTTTTCCCAATATTTCCCCTTTTTCTAATATCACTGGGGCCCGTTTCAATTGCTCCAACCTCAATCGACGGCATTCGGGTTTACCCAATCTGGCCTCAAGTTTATGTCGAAAGCATGTGCTATCTACTGCAACGCCAAATCGTGTTGCAGTTGAAACTTTCGCAGCAGAGGAGGCAGCTGGACGGGCAGCATATATTTTACGAGTATGACAAATGCCAGAGGGCGTGAAGGCTGCCTTCATTTTAGAGTTCTTACCGCTTGTGGGGTGTAAAATTGTCTAACTGCTCAGGCGCAACATTAATTTTCGCATGGAAATTGCAGACTACAAAGGTAACAACAACTGCAACAATAACTGCGAGCACAGAGTGTGGAAAATTGCATTGACGGGGTAGGCCAGCATTCATACATTTACGGCAGCCTTTAAATGAAGCGGGTATATTCCCTTATGTATCACACGCGCTGCAGGGTGGCTCATCGTCGTGTCCTGAAACATATTAGATAAAATTATTTGTACGTATTAATTACCTGATTAAGAAGAGATCGGAAGTAGGCAACTGGTACGAGTATATTCTATTCGTGTAGACTCTGCAAAAGGCTAACCTATCCTGACCCAAGCCGGGCTCTGCTTAGCTACTCCACCGCAGGGCAAAGCCACAATTCATGTCCAGCGCGAAAAGCGTTAAATTTTCCACGTGCAAATCGTTCCCTGCGCAGTCATCGCTCGTTATGGTTGAACGTGGGCTAGCAGCAGTGCGTGGGCTGCCGACCCCTCTTCTGATCCGAGCATATACGCGATCTTTTGTTTTGCACCTTGTGGCCGCCTCGACGTGCATGCCGAAGATTGTGGGCACACCACACAATAGGTGGTCACTTGGTCCAGTTGTCCTGTGGCTAACATGTACCTTCGTGTGTAGTTAATTTCATTTATCAGGCCTACAATTAGTGGGCAGGGCAATTTATGTTGGCACTAAACGTTTATTAATGAGATCAGGTAAAGTTTTAGATATTCGAATTATTTATGGCAACCAGTGCCTAAGTGAGCTCTATAAATCTTGTCAAGGCTTTAAAGATAAGACAGTGGACCATGTGGGAAAGACCTCAGCTCTTGTCCATGAGGCAGCCGACTTGGCTCTGGGTGCAGTTCCTTAGCAGCGATCACGTAAATCTTGCACACGACTAGATAGTTAACGTGTTTATGCACGCATTTGAACAATTTCAGGCAACGCCTCGCATTACTCCCAATTTACATCTAGAATCGGTTAACCGGTTTTGTCCTAGCCAGGTAATTTTTTTCACAGTTTCGCGTTAATTTCCAATTGAATGCCTTTCGGACGTTGCATCGTTGACACGTTCAGTCAACAATCGGTGCTAAGACTGGATGTGTCACATAAATAAGGAACAAGCCTTCTGGCACCCCTTTGTGCTCATCCGAAGCCCATGACGCATAGCACATAATGGTGCACAGCAGGATGACTGCATCCCTCTTTGGCACGCCTGCCCACCAATGAATTCGCGTGCAAGCTGTGTAAGATCTGTTACTATCCGTGCGATAGTAGTTTTCTAGCTTCTATATTTATACATATAACGTATACTACTAATTTAGACATTTCAAACGGCAGAATAATATAAATATATATGCGTGTGTTTCTGATGATTCTCACTCTCATTCCCCTCTGTCTCTAATGCTGTCTTTCTCCTGCTTGAGTCCACCGTCGTAAACCAAAAGTCAAGCACTAGCTTAGTCAATGGGTTCCTCGTGAAGATACATTTTATGGCAAGCTTCCCGCTGGTCGGCTGTCAATGACCGTGGCTGTGTTTACAAACGGTGAAAGGTGCAACAGATGAACTTGTCTGCCAGCAGTCACTAATCCCAACCTAGCTAAAAGTGCACACCATAATGGCAGCTACGCATGGTTGTCTATATATGTATAAATAATTGCACATTTGGTTAAGCATATGAAAATTCCTTCACGCAATTACAACAACGCTGCAATTTGTTGGAGTACAGACGGAGCAAATCAGTGCGTTTTAATTGAATAAATGCAGCAGTTATAAATGTTTACATCAAGTGGTGCCCCAATTCCCCTCCCTTTCAGGGGATCAACTTTAATTAGCGGCAACAAGTCAAGACAAGGCAGCAAAACGAGCAACGGATGCGTTCAATTATGTCGGACATGAGCAGGAGGAGCGAATGCGGCGCCATGTCCACGTAACACTTGATCCAGAGCCAGAGCTGGTGCCATTGCGACGATAACCTAGAGCATTGGGAAGCTGGTGTCAGAAAAATTGTCACTGGCCTGCGGGCAGCACCTTGTCGGCGAGATCGCGCAACTGGAATGATTTGCATATGGTCAATTAGATAGGCCTGCGTTAGTCAAGCTGACGTCCAGAATTCAACAAATCTTTGGCATTGGCGTCGCGTGTCGCATTTGCATGATTTTTATGGCCAAAGTGCGTGATACTCCTTTTCACGAAGTGGGTAAGCGATATTTATATAATTGTATACACACAATTCTTTCGCAATTTGAAGGTGTGCTATTCATGTTGCCATTATTGCGTTTTTAAGTTAGCACATCTTCGTACATGTTAATAGAGAATTGAATGGTATTCGAATTTTCCGCCAATCTGTAATGCATTTCATTTTGAAATGAACTTTACATAAGTCTGTAAACTCGTCTTGGCACTGTTAATGTCAGGCTGTATAGCTTTGGTCACACCATTCTTAACAGATCTTCGACAGCTGTTTTGCCATTCACTCCGTAGTAGTCGCAATCGGTATCGCAATCGAAGGCACTTCTGAAGTCGCGTTCGCGTTGTCGTCATCGCACCGAAGCCTCTGTACGCCGAATTGTGCTGTTTCAACGCACGAAAACGTGTGTTTCTTTTGGCTTAAATACGCATTCAAAGTGTTAAAGTTCTCGTGTCAGCTGTACACAGTTGCCGCGAGTGATATAAATTTGGTCAACAAGTGGTTTTGAACTTGCTTGTTACTTCTGAAACAAAGTGCCTTACACATACCGACGCGCGCACACAGACAATCTTCCTACCTGCTAGCTTACCCACATGCAACCGCGTACGTAAGCAACAACAAGTTGAACTGTATGCCTGAAATCCAATAAGATAATTGCGCCGAAAAATGCTAAGCACATGCACATAATTTAGTTCAAGAGCTCAGTCTCATAGTGATTGGAAAATTTTTAGAAAATTAAAAGTGCTTATTATTTATTAATTTTTAAAATCCCCAACGCGAGGATCCGTATCGCGTTTTCTATGTGATAAAGGAAGAAGAGAGAATAAGAGAACGCTCCATAAACTTTCTGCGTGGGCGCGTCCGTGAGATCAATCTCCTTTACACAAAAAACATCCATTAAAAAATTAAAACAAGTGTATTTTAAATATAGACTACCAAGTCCACCTAAGCAAATATAATAACCCAGGTAATTACACATAACTGGCATTTTTCACTTTTGCTTTTACAAATGAATACAACAATACTATGTACCCTTCGTTATACCTACATACGTATATGTTCATATATGCACTAAAACACTCATTTCTTTCATTGACATTGTTTTTGCTTTTTGCTTTTTGCTTTGCATACTGTGTAGTGTGAGAGAGGAGAGGTGAGCGTTTTTGCGCGTTTTCTCTGCGGCGCGTTGCAAAATATCTGGTATGCTATTTTCTTTTATCATTTCTTACTGCCCTGTGCTCTCTTTTTATTGTTTTTACCTTTCTACACTTTTTAATAGCCATCATCAGCTAGCACTTGTTTCTAGATGTGGCTATCTCTTTTTAGTCAAAGAAATGGCGAGACTGCTAATAATCTAATATGAAATTTTATCAGTGTGGCTGAAGTTTCTTGTTTGGCTACCAATACCAGTACATACTTGCTTATGAGCTGGCCAATAATGCCGCTCTGTTGGAATGTTCGTTCTTGATGGTTTTTGTGCAGCCGTTCCTGTTCTCAATACATTTTGTATTAGGTATATGGGGTCGTTGTCAACGTGTTTGGTTATCTTTATACACAAACACATACCGATACATTGAGCTCATTTCAATAAACAGTGTAAATGGCTGCGTTGTTTCCGTTGCTTGTCCACCTTTTTGTGTCAATCACCTGTTTTTCACACGCCAACCGCCAAAGCATGGAACAATTCATGCAAAGCAACAATGAATTCGCCGTGTTCTCTCACTCCTTAGTTTGACTTCCTACCAAAATAACAGCTGTCGCTATCAGCTTTGTTTACCTTTTAATAGAAGTTTACTGTTAAGAAAGACTTAACAGTGTTACTGATAAGCGTTTCAAAGAGCTGGAAAAGTTATTTGAGAATTTTAAAATATTGCCAAAATTATGCTCCATTTTATATATTATCTAAGGGTATAAATGCAATTATTACTAGCTTACAATTATGTACGATACATAACTGTTCATAGGGCAATGTCGCATTCACAAGACTGTTAGTTAACATACATTCTATTACCAGCAAGTCTGCTAGCAGCAGTCGTCTTTCAACATTTGTGCGCGACGCAAGGATATGCGCAACGAAAACTCCACAAAGTCCCGCAAATAAAGACAAGTTGCAACTACGTAAAAATTTACGTGGCGGCTTTTCAATTATTCAAGGCGAAAAGCCGACGTGCAACTTAAGTTTACGACAACGTCAAACCAGCAAATGCGATAGAGACAGAAATGTAAGAAAGCGCTTGAGCAAGAAGGAAAGAAGAATGCATCAACATAAAGTGGAAGTGTATTAAATAAATAAAGACAAATAAGCTTTAACCCTGTTTTTTTTACTTTTTGCCATTGCATAAGTGTACTTAAGTAAAAAAAATACAACAGCAAACGCTTACTGTTAACTTTTGAATTTGGTTACTTTTCACTACAGATAACGGCAACCAATATAGCCACAACGTGACGCATTAATAGCTAAATAGAGAAAGAAATACAGCCATCTGAATACAACATGGAGTCCATGGAATACGAAATGGCTCGCAATATGACACTTCTGTTTTTCCTGGAGCGCTTGCTGGACAAGGGCGAACCGCGCACAGTCCACGATCTTTCCTGTCAGTTTGGCAATAAGGAATTTACCAAGGAAATGCGACAGATTGCCGGCGGTAGTCAGTCGGGTAAGTGCTCAAAATTGAGAGATGAAAATGTTTCCCATGGCTTATGGGACTTGAATGGGCAACCTGAAACCAGGTATAGTGAAAACGAATACTGAACATATTTGTACATCTGCGCGGGTTCAATGTCTTGCGCTTACTGTTGTCTTATTTTATTTGTCGCCTAAGTGCTTTACTTGTCGAAATGCACATATCAATGCAAGTCGCCACTAGCTTGAAGCTGCAGATTTAACCGCAAACTCAAGTAGCTATCCGTTAGAGTTTCCAAGGTTTTGCTAAAAACCAAATACAAAAAAGAAGTGAAATATATATTCAGGAGAACAATTTTGTTTCCTTGAATTACGGTTTTATGGGTCAAATGTTCAAAATATCAAAACTATGTTAAATTTGTTCTGATTGGTGGAACTATATTTGTTAGTAGACATTCCGTCCATCAAGTTTCAAGCGATTTTGATAAAATTAAACTTTTTTGAGTAGTTTTGGGATTTATTTTGCATCAACGGGAAGCCATCAGATCATGATACGTTACTAACTTGAGGATACATAAGTGAACATTTTCATAACCAGATTTCACCAGAAGAACTCTTTTTTTAAACAAACATCAACACTTTTTTCATTTTGTTTGTGCTTCAACAAAACGAAATTCTTCGATTTAGAATAAAACTGCCGAAGTAGACAGCTGACGGGAATAACAGTTCGACACACCCACATACAAAAGTTCATCATGCTTTTAAAATAGAAGCACGCAACTCTTGAAACACTTTATAAATAAACTTCTTTTGAAGGGCAGAGCAATGCACTTTTTCTATTGAAACGTTCCAAAATTCATGAGCGTATTATTGGAAGTTGTCCCCTAGGTGATTTGTACCGGAAGTTACAGTTTTGTGGGATGTTAATCACTCTCGGAGCGGGCGTGGCACAGTTTATCCATGGTAGGTTCTTTGACAGCAATATTTCTTATCGTATTTTCATAGTCGAGCTGTTTGCTTTGGCATGCCTTGCTAATTATTTTCACTTACAACACATATTTTAGTACAAACCATTTTTCACAGCTTGTGGCCGCGTTAATTGCACTTATAAAATAAGTGCAACAAATGCATTTAGCTAGTACTTATCGCGATTTAAATACATATGTCATTTAAACATGTAGACATGAGGAGTGTTTCGGCCTGAATACAGCTTTAAAGTATGGCAACTGCGAAAAGCATAAGGCAAATCCAATGTCATGTTTTTGTGTAGATAATTCTTATGTTGAGCCTCTAAATGGAATTTGTTCTTCGAGCAACTGTTCTTTAGTCAGTCGTGGGGCTAAAGCATGGCCAAAATCTATACAGTTAAGCTTGAACCGGACACACTTCTCCTCTAAACATATTTTATGTGGCACCTTTTTCTGTCAGCATTTTGCTTATTCTACTGGTAAGCCGTTAAGGGCCAACTCTCTATACCTCTGATATTTTCATAATACCCGGCTAAAACCCGTCCGTACAGCCCTACCCGAAGCACAGGCGGAATACATGGACGATGATGATGTGGGTAAATTTGCTTTTCTTGTTTGGTTTGCAATAGAAAAGTGTCGATTACGTGACAGAAATGTTCAATTGAATTTCAAATATTATGGCTCCCACTATTCTAGTGGGAGGAGAGAGACAGCGGGCCGCCCATTTGTTGCTTCAATAATGCATGGGCAGCACTCGCTCACTCTTTCTCTCTCCGTCTCGCTCTGTATCTGGCTCTCTTGCTCTGTATTCCCCAGTGCTTGATGAGGGTTAAGAAGACATTTACAAAATTAATGTCACAAGCAATTTGGTGTCCCACTCAGTCCCACTCAGCGTTCGCTAGCTGGTAGAACTAAAGCTTCTGCCATATTTTCTTGGCTCCAAGGCTATTAAACAATATGTGATAATGGCTTCACAAACAGTTTCCAAATTTCACTGCTAATTTGACAACATATCGCCTAAATACAGAAACCAGTTTTGCATGCAATTCGTGCGAATCATTTGGCTAAACTTGACCAAGCCATTAACTGTTGTGGTTGTGTGGACATTGTTGTTTACGTCGACATCGAATAGTTGCACACAGACATATAGCATTTTGGCGGCGCTATCGATGGGGCTCTGAATGTTTTTGTTTTTGCGTAATCGATTTCCACAGCGAAGGCGGAACGCGTTCGTCAATGGCAACTTAACTTGAATCGTGTAAGCGAGGGCGGCTTAGTAAATGTATCTAAGTACTGAGCAAACTTTGCTACAAACTCTGTGGGCCTATTTAGCTAGAGCCTGGTTCAATGATCGATGGACCGTGCAGACCATGCTTAACATATCCCTTTGCTTTACCCCTTCAATATTTAAGAATTGACTTAAGCTCCCTTGCTGCTTCCTCTGCTTTCGGTCTTCCACAAGCAAAGCACATAAATTTAACGATTTTATGCCGGCAGCAGTCTGTTGGCCCATTTGGAATCCTTTAGCACCATTGACTCCTGCTTCACGCACGGGCTCTGGCATTGCGTGTCGGCATTGTGCGTCTGAGTTTGAGCTGTGCCTGAACTGGCTGTCAGCTGGCAAGGTTTTTTGTTGTTACTGTTAACTTGTGCCTTGGGGGAAATGGAAATGGAAAGCAAAGAGGAGTTGGAAATGGCAATGACTAAAGCGAGCTGGAGGTCTACATTGATTTTCTGCTCGGGAGTCGGCACACAAATTGCAATAATTTCAATGCAAAACAAAAATCAAATATTTAATACTTATTAATGGTGCCGTTTGCTGCTAATAGCAATTATTTCAATTAATACCTCCATAATGAATTCACGGGCCATGTCAGCAAAATGAACTACCCAGTAATGAACTCCAAGCTGATTTGGAAGGAGTTTCACTTTTCATATTGTGCCATAAAATCATGAATTTATGACGACATAACCCTTCTCTACCTGTTTGCACGGAGCACTTGCAGAATTTGTAATATCTCCACATGGGCTATCTGGGCGAGTGAAAAGGTTACATTTCAATAAGCAAACATAAATATACATACATAAACATTTATAGAAAATGTGCCTGGTGCATTTGAAAATTGCCCACAACACTGTATCCAATATGCGAGCCGGCGAGTGGCCGTAAAATGTGCCAGCAGCAACACCTGCTCCGCAGGGGCTGAGCCAATTCACCCGCTCACCCACTCATCCACTTAGCTGCCGCGCCGAAAATACTTTTGCAAGCCAAGAAATGTCGCAAAGCAAAGAGAGACAAATATTGTCCGTGCACCGCAATGTTTTGCCTGATGCTATGAGAAATCTTGTGGGTTATTCAAAGAGTATCACAAAAAGTATCGTTTAAGTATGCTTTGTCTCCATTGAATTTTCAAACTTTCAAATTTTATACAGTATTCTGATTTTATACAGATTTCCACTTTCCAAAATTGTTGAGAATAATAGATAATATTTTAAACTTTTCCAATAGATACGCGAGACTCGACGATCGATCGATGGATCTTGAAAACGTCAATCGGCAACATGCATCAGTTATAGGCGTGCAGTATGATAGAGGAGTTTTATTGTCCGCAGATACTCTGGTGAATTTTGGGAATATGGCTCGGTTTCAGAATGTTAATCGCGTGATCAAGATTAACGAAAATGTGCTGCTTGGTGGTGGAGGTGACTTCACCGACACGCAGGCAATTGTGCGTACTATTAACCAGAAATCAATCGAAGACTACTGCCTGGGGGACGGGTTTACTTTCCGACCAAAAAGATTGACCAATTGGTTGACACGTGTCGTGTACGGACGCTATTCACTCAACAAGCCGCTCAAATCAGAGCTGATCGTTGGGGGCCTAGAAAACGATAATGTGCCATATCTAACTATACTGGATACGCAGGGTTCACCCCAGAAAAGCTTCGTTGTGGCCAGCGGATTGGCCCGCTTTATAGTTTTGCCGTTAGTTCACGATCGAAAGCCTAAGGGCCGCGACTTCACACTCAAAGAGGCGTCCACTGTGATCCGCGACTGTATGAAGATCCTGTATTACCGAGACACGCATAGCATCTCCAAATACATAGTAGGCATTTGTTCACCTACAGAGTGCTCTATAAAGGGTCCTTTTAAAAGTGAAGAAAACTGGGAGATTGCCGAACTAGTTTCGGGTTTCTAGTGGTCCACCAAATATATCTCTAGCAATGAGTACTATAGCAATAAATACGTTATACACCGCATTTCTGCAAATCTTGGCGTGGGTTCGACGACGGGATTAGTAGGAACGCCCCTCGATACTTCTACTTGTGTCCCTTCATATATAAAGTAATGGTCTGTCTTTGTTTTACTCAGAATTCACACAAGTTGAACTTCGCGGCACCTGTAAATTTCAATTTCAATTTGTGTAATGCACAAGAACACATAAAAATTGAATTATGCTCCAGTTGGCTGGCCCATTTCGTTGGCCATATAATCTGGCAAAATATTCCTTTTTCCCTTTACTAGGGATTGGAGGTCATTTTTCAGTTTTGTGGCTCATTGGCCAAATGGGACTAGATTTGTAACTGAAATGCTGGGATAAACCGAAAAGTCTAAGCTTCTCTGGTAATCCTTACAAAATGTTTTACAATTTCTTACGGCTTGACTATTGGAAATACAATTGAATTAATTTATGATGAGATTTTGACGAAGACTTGCTACAAATTCAGCTAGACAGGGCAGAAAATGCGCAGCAGCGACTGCTGCTGCTCCCCTCGACACGCAACAATAAAAACAAACAATTCCCCGCTAACCCCTCCCAGCTCATCAAATAGCGCGCGTTTGGCATGTCACGTCATATTACACACACAATAGGCTGTGACACCCTCCCGCCCCGCTGCACATGGGAGAGTGTGCCTTCACATTTGTGACGAACGGGTGGCTGTTGCTCTCCTGAGCTGCTGATGGCAGCCAGTCAGCAACTATGACCTGATTTATCAAATAAATAGCTCGAGCAGCTCGGCTGAGTGCATTCACTTTTCATTTGACTGGAAATGTGCACTGCAAACAAATTGGAGAGCATTGTAGAAAAAATTGTTAGCTTACTGCCTTTCAGCTGAGTAATCTCTTTGATGGTGGCTTAAGGATTAATGCTGCAACCTAAAGGAACTTAATTACAGTTTTCGACATGAACGAAACACAAGAAATGTTTAAATAACTTACTACAATTGCTGTTGCCGTGATAAGGACAAACTTTACCCAAGTTTGCAAACTAGTGCCAACTTCAGGAGCATAGCTGAAGCTAGAGATACACACAAAAGCCCACCAGTATATACACACTTATGACAACAATGAAGCTAATTATGGGAACCGGGCATATGTTTCTTCCAGATAACCAAGTTATACAATGCGCATTTTAAAGCTAAAGCCAAGCCAGAGTTATAAATCAACTGCTATGAAGAGCAGATCTCTGTACATTAAGTCTTTTGCCAATTACAACAATGAAAGGTCTTTCGATGTAGACACATTGAAAGGGCGCTTGCGAATTAATTAAGTTAACACTTTTAGTGCATTAAGTGAGCAGAAAGACAACCGGGTGGGAGGAGCACTAATGACTTATACTAATTATAATTGACATTTGTGTCTGCGTTGGCAGGTCTGAAGAAATTTCTCGCCCAGTATCCTTCGATATTTCTCGTGGATGGGGACTATGTGCAGGTTAATGCCTATCAGCACAGCAGCTCGGACGATGGCAACGGCTACGGGGGCAAGCGCGACTATATCCAAGAGGCTAAAGACTATTTCAAGAATAAAATGCTCCAATATGGTGCCGCAGCAGAAGTGCCAGTGCGAAGTTTGCTGGGCCATCGATCGCAGGCATCACCACAAGTACGTCACATATCGGGTGAGTAACTAACTTAAGTAATGAGCTTTAATTCCTCTATAAATTCACTAATTGATGTCGTTTGTTGTCATAACAGGGCAGCATATCAAGGAGTTCACGGACTTCCTTATGAAGCACACGGACACTTTCAAGGTGGTGGACGACTACGTGATGCTGGTGGGCAGCGAGAATATGGCGGATCTGCCGGCTAGGGACCGTTTGCATTTGCCGCAATCGAACATCGATACGCGTGGTACACAACAAATGCTTGACTTTTTCGCGCAGTGCATTGAAATGAAGGGACCGATGCTGGTGGATCAATTATTTCACCTGCTGACGCTCAACTTTCCCCAGGATCAGTGGCTTCGAATGTTTAAAACTCCAGGCGACTTGAGCTCGTTTCTGAAGCTTTTCGGTGATTGCTTCCACATACACGCTAATCTAGTCACGCTACTACAAAAACCTAAGTTGAACGACTCGCACATTCAGCAGGCCCAGGCGCGTTCTCGCGAGCAGTTCAATGTGCTCAACAACAATCAGAATTCGCGCAGAGCGGAGGCGACAATGAGTCCTGTGCAGCAACGCCTCCATTCGCCAGCTATGCG
>JABVZX010000001.1:299600-324645 GCA_020883565.1 Drosophila pachea
CTTTGGAATAAATATATTGATTAATGGACAATTTTCGCACTGAGTGGTTATATTCTTGTTATCTATGGAGAAGCTCCCTATTGTGCACACAAACATATTAAGTGCCCACATGCATACACTGTTCTTTTATATATATTAATGTGTATGTATTTGTATTACTTGTCCGATAAGGAATGACCGATTTAGTTCTATAATAAGCAAATATATATGAACCTACGTACGTACGTACGCGTTGAAAAGTCTACTGTCATCTCCTGATTTCCCCGTTTTCTTTTTTTCTGTTTATGCTAGTATACCAATGATATCTATTAAATAACAGCTATGCTATGCAATGGCGAAATATCTATTAAGCTGGCACTGTGTTGAGTATTGATGTAAAAATCACATATTAATCCACACAGTTGTTGTACTAATTGACCGCAAAAGTATCAAAATAACTGAAATTCTTTCTCGATTCATTTATAAGTTTATTGGAAACATGTTCATTCGTACAACCAGCTTAAATGAAATTCTTTCTTAAATTCTTGACTGCATTTATTGCAATACATTGTAGGCATTCCAGATATACGCTGTCCTTCCCCCTTTCCAACAGTGCAACAATCCCTCTCTTCTTCCTTTCTGAAAATCCGTCAACATGACTGCCGCCCACTAACTGCCCAACTGGCCCTCTGGCATAATTGCAGCCATTTGAGCAGTTCACCTGAACATGGACATGGAAACAGTTTGCATGCCATTTGTCAACTTTTTGCGAATATACACGGCGCACTGGGCACAATTAGTGAACGTGTACGTCACCCAACGAAAAAAGTAACGAAACCAAAAAATATAACAGAATGCACAGCAAAAATCTGAAAAACATCCGCATCCGCAGGTTGTCAATTAATTGTGCTGAAACCTCCAGGTGAAGCGCTAAGAGAGCAAAAATGGCTGTTCGAGTTTGAGCGTGCTTGTAACTTTTTAAATGGCCAACATTTACATGCATCAGTAAAGTTAACGTAGATATCCGAATCCCGAATGCTGAACCCCAACTGAACAGGCCTTCTTACCCAGCCCAATACGTTTCATGATAGTTAGTTGCCCACAAATTTTACTATGGCTAGCCGGCAGTGTAAATACTCATAGCTAACTTACATTGTGACCATAGCTGGGTGAGTCCTGCTGTTTAAAACATCCAACAAGAACTGTAAGAGGCTCGGATAATTTGACGCACATATGGGCCATAAGTTGATTTGATGGCATAGATATTTTAATTATACATAACATGGAAACACATTGATACTTCACATACCCATAACATTTGTAAAAATGGAAGAAATAACACCGATTTTTCATATTTGCCAATTAAGAGGAATGCCTCAAATGCAATATATTGTGGTTCTTTAAGTTCCATCGGCAGCCACTGTACATAAATATATTATAAAAGTTGACATTTTTTTTATTTAGCTGTTGGTTTTGCACTTTTTTTTAATATCATTTTAACGGCTTTTAATTTTTCATTATGATCATGTTACAGAACAACTGCAACAATCGATAGATAATAGGAAGCAACAGCTGTTCTGTTAAGTTATTTTTTAGGTCTGTCATTAACAGCTGTTGCCGATGTAGAATTCCTCTTCAAGAGTCATTTACAAATTTTATATTGAATTTTAGTGCTTCAAAAGATTATTACATTTCCGTAATAATATTTTGGATGAAAAAACTCAATAGGTGTAACAGTGCAGCAATTCCACTATTTTTGCTCGCTGTTACTGAGTGCACTACAAATGTTAAAATTCTTAGGGTGACCACAGATGTAATATTTGCAGGTGTGCGGAAGATTTAACCGGAGTAGTAGTTTTTTTTACCGCATAAATGGCACCGCCAAAAACCCACACCCGATTTGTGGATAGCCGAAAAAAGCCTAACAGCCTGTTGTTAACACTTAAAGACAAATATGCCAATTGGAACTACATTAAACACCTGGCATGTGACCCTGCCTGTTTACCCATAGTTTCTGCACTAATTGTTTTGGTCGAGGCAGTTATCAACGTGCTTGTAATTCAACGTGTACCATACACCGAGATAGATTGGGTGGCGTACATGCAGGTGAGAGCATTACAACTTAATGAGCATACATACATAACGACTAAAATTTTCCACTTTGTAGGAATGCGAAGGCTTTCTAAATGGGACGACTAATTATGCGCTGCTGCGAGGTAAGTCAGTTGCGGTTTATTTTTGGAAACAAGGCAGACGCGAGCGACCCACATAAGACCAAATTAAAACAAGTCCACAACTTTCACAACTTATTTTTTAAAATCAATTGACAATTCTTACTTCAAATTTTGGTATATTGTTTCTGTTCATTTTTTCCATATTATGGAATATAGCCCCCAAATGTACAATAATAATAACATCTTTGTATCTAACGAACATTACAAAATGATTATCGATAACAAGACACAATTCAACTTAAGTGAACATAGATTTGATTTTGTTCAGGAAGCTTTCATTGCTTCCACTTTCAGTTGCGACTTGTCCGTCTTCTCGTGTTTGCGCATTTTTGCTTTGTTTGTCTTCCGATGCTTCTGATCTGGTCGCTCCATGGCTTGTGTTCTGTGATGCTCCTGTGGCATTTTCTTTGACATCAGTTGTCGTTTGGTCAGCTCCTGTGCTGCAAAAAAAAGCAATTACATAATTGATTTGAATTTCATAAAAATAAGATAGTTAACAAACAGCGGTAATGATTTGTTCCGCCAAATTCTTTAAAAACGAACGGAACCGAAAGCATGCTTAGAATGAAGTGTATAACAAATGAAATGGCATCGCGTGTTGGTTGTCTACCAGCACCTCACTTATTAGAAACGTTAAATTATATTTAAAACAATATTCATTGTACTGCAAATACAGATATTATCTTCCTTCTACATAGTTATAAGCCGTATCACAAAAGTTAAAAAATGTATTTACGTTGCTGTCTTACTGCCATCTTTTCGCTGCGCCATCCCGTGTATCTGTCCTGGTGTGTCCTCCTCCAATTCGGCGTATGCTTCCAGCAACGAACGCTGTTGAGCGGTCAACTTTTTGGGCACATCAATTTTGATATGCACATAGTGATCACCGTGTCCATGGGCATTAACACGCTTCAAGCCTTTGCCACGCAAAACTATCTTTCGATGTGATGAGGTTCCTGGTTCAATGTTTAGCCACTGATCTTCGTAAACACCCTGCACACGTACCGTGCCACCGAGCACCGCCTGAGACAATGAAATCGGTACATCCGTGTGCACATCGGCTCCGTCACGACGGAAATAATCGCTACGCTCCACACGGAACGTAATAAAAAGCTCCTTGCTACCAACTTGCATACGTACAGTTTGTCCATTCTCGATGCCCGCTGGCACTGGCACTGTCACTTTGCGACGCTGTACGGTTCGGCCCTTACCTTCACATTCGGCACACGGATATTTGATATACTGGCGAGTGCCTTGGCAATAGCGACACGTTGAACGCATCACAAAGGGGCCGGTTGAAATAGTTTCAAAACCGCTGCCATTGCAGTATTGACAGCGACCGGGTTTGGTGCCCGGTTCACATTTGCTGCCAGAGCATTTCGGACACTGATCCACTACATTTACATTCACATCCTTGTTGATCCCTCTTGCTGCCTGTGCAAAGGTCAAGTCCATTACCAACTCTTGAGCTTGGCCGAAACCAAACTTTGAGTCAGCGAAATCCTCAAAATTATTACTTCTAAAATTGCCTTCACCAAAGATCTTGCGAAAGAGCTCCTCTGGGTCGATGGTTGATCGGAACTGCCAATTCTGCGAAAAGCCTTCGGGTCCAAAGGGTCCTCCACCGCCTGCTCCAAAGCCGCCTTGACGATTCATATTCTCTGTAGTTTGTCCATATGTATCGTATTCGCGTCTTTTCTGGTCATCGCTTAGCACTTCGTATGCCTCACTAACATCCTGAAATTTTTTACTAGCATCTGGGTCATCCGTATTGGTATCCGGGTGATACTTCTTCGCCAACTCATAATATGCCTTCTTAATTTCCTTGGCGTTAGCATTCTTAGCCACACCTAATGTAGCGTAGTAGTCCTTAGCCTGCAGTCGACTAGAACTGAAGATACAACGTTGTTGTTGTTGTTGTACCGTCCTCTCTTTCCAGACAGAAGCGTTAACACTGGCAGTAGCCTTAGCTCTTGGTGTCCATCTCGTTGACAGCAACGTAGCGCTTAGCTGCATAACATGATACTGGCGGCAGTAGGTTTTGAGCGGCAGTTGGCGCAAAACACTTAAATTTTTACACGAAATCATTTTGTATCTCGATTGTTTTAACTCTATTAATCTTCTTTTTATTTGGCAGTCAGCTCTAGCAACATGCCGTAATAACCTCCATGCTGCTTGATACAAAGTGTTCTCTCTCTCTCTCTCTTATTTTTTCACTTTGACATTTTGACAGTCACCGGATTGCGTAAACAGTTCGCTCAAACGATTTTAGTTCTAGTTCAAAAAACATTACTGTATCTGTTGTAGCCCTAAAAGAACTGTTATAAAAGTTCTGTACAATTCTAAAATTTGTTGATATGACTGTCGCATGATAAGAAAATTCTGCTAGATTAAAATTTTTATAAATTAGTCACTAAGTCTGTCATTTTTTTAGAGCTACTGTTCATTTATGAACGATTACTAGTTCATTTAAGATTTACCCGCCACCTTTTAGATTGATTCTAATTCCATTGTTATTGAATGTTCCCACAGGTAATACCGGCCCATTGGTTTATCCTGGTGCGTTTGTCTATATTTATTCGGCACTCTACTATCTGACATCCAATGGCAGCAATATTCGTCTGGCTCAATATATATTCGCCTTCATCTACTTAATTCAAATGTGCCTTGTGCTCCGACTCTATACAAAAAGCCGCAAGGTACCTCCGTTTGTCTTGATCCTGAGCGCCTTCACATCCTATCGCATACATTCAATATACGTGCTCCGACTATTCAACGATCCGGTGGCCATTCTGTTGCTATATGCATCGCTTAATCTGTTCATGGATCAATGGTGGAAACTGGGCAGTATCTGCTACAGCTTGGCAGTTGGTGTTAAGATGAATATTTTACTCTTTGCGCCTGCACTACTGTTATTTTATTTGGCCAATCTAGGCATAATGTCAACTCTGCAACAGCTCATTATTTGTGCTATTATTCAAGTTCTCATAGGTGCACCTTTTCTGTGGTCGCATCCCTTGGAGTATCTTCAAGGCAGTTTCGACTTGGGGCGAATCTTCGAGCACAAGTGGACTGTGAACTATAGATTTCTCAGCAGAGAGGTCTTTGAGAAGCGTGAATTTCACTTAGCACTACTCGGACTACACCTATTGTTGCTTTTGTGCTTTGCAAAGCCCACATGGACCTTTTTCCGAAGCTACCTACGATTGCGTGAAGTGCAACGTCACATAGTGCCGCAAATATTGCTGAAAAATCGCGAACAGCAAACTAAAGAATTGAATAAGAAGAAAGCCAAGCAGCAGTTGGAGCTGCGGCAGGAGGAAGAAGAACTAACTGCTGAACAAAAGTCGTTCCTCAAGGCATTCGAAAAAGGACTACAACAAAGCACAGGCCAGAGAGCAGCACAGGCACCTGCAGTGGAAAAAAAGCCAGAACGTTACGACATATATTTCGAGCCTTGCACCCAATTGGCACTACTGCCCTTCTTTCTCTGCAACTTTATTGGCGTCGCCTGTGCGCGTTCACTGCACTATCAGTTTTATGTCTGGTATTTCCACTCATTGCCATACTTGGTTTGGTCCACGCCATATTCGATGGGTGTGCGTTTCTTAATCCTCGGTATTATCGAGTACTGCTGGAACACCTACCCAAGTACAAGCCTTTCCAGTGTAGCTCTTCACTTATGCCATATCGTTTTGCTTATTGGTGTCGCGCGTTATGTTAGCCACATCATGAAATTGAATGCAGCAGTCAGGCATAATCAAAAAGAATATGAAAATGGCCAACCAAAGACAGGCAAGAAAATGCAATAAAGAATTTTCTCTGTTCATATTTTTAATAAATATTTATAATATTGTTTTTATCTGTTTTTGATTTGGAATTAGCAGGTTAAACTAGTTTTCCCAACATATTAAAAACTTGTCTGAAAAGGAATTTATTAGGTAACTACGAAATACTTTCAAAAACAAATTTTGTTTTATTGTCATTAAATTAAAGTTGACCCAGCCAGGAGCACATGCATGTCAGAAGGACTTAAGATTAAATATTATATCCGTGTATATACATATATATGTATATGGTTATTAATTTACGTATTTAGTACTGTACAATGTTGAAAAATCTGACGGAGAAGCTTACTACTACTAAAGTAAGTCCACTTAACACTATTTATGGGATGAAGATACGGAACCGTGGTTCCGATTTGGGGGCACGAACTTAGTCAGTCACTGCCGACAACTGTCGTCGGCGTGTGCAGCGTCAAGCTTCTTGTCGCTGTTGTAGGCGATGATGATCCAGGGGGCTGCTCGTCGAGAGGATTCCCGTCAGAGGACGAGGCATCCTCCATCGAATCGCCTGTGCTGTTATTGCGTTGCACGCTAAAGAAACGAAGTAGAGTAGTCTCGCTGTTCCGCCTGCTGGATGTGGGCGTACGCAAGTGGGCAGCGCTGCTGTCGTTGTGTGAAGTACGTCGTCTGGGCGTGGCCTGTAGTCGCGGACTGTATTCAGAGTTTCGTAAGCTTTGCAAACGGGGCGAAGCCATGACATCAAGAGTCTCATCCGCACTTTTTTTCTCGTTGAGTGTCAATGTCGCCCGGTTGCCGGACATGAGTTTCTGTTTCCGTATTTTGGTAAGCCAATCAACCTTTTCCTTAGCCTTTCGTTTGGGTGACATAATACCTAAATGAGGGGCTTCGCCGTCCAGCACATAGTTTGGCAAATTTGAGGTTGGCGAGTAGATTAACGAGGAAACAGTGGGAGGCGAACCGGATGAGCTCGCGTTAATCGAAGCTTGAGCTGATGTTGTAGGCGGCGAGGTATACTGAATGTGATTTACGTGATGCTCACTAAGTGGCGAAGGCGTCAGAGCTTTTCCCCCGGCGCCTGCTGTGTAAGGCAGCGGCAATATATCATCTGCCGCATTCTCTTGGTTGTAAGCGGCCAGGTCACATTGGTCCTCGCCAATGGCGGGCAGCTGCTGAGTAGCTGTGCAATTTGGGCCAAATAACCGACGACCCCTAGACTCAAGTGGCTTTGATCGCTTCTGCTGCGGCTGTTCCATATTGGTATCAGCGCTTGACGCTCCTAACATCTCCAGAAATGATCGCTTGTTGATTGTTTTCTCCACCGAGCTGGGCGTGCGCTCATTGTGATCCATTAAACGCTTCAGAGACCGCGGTGTGGACTCCAGTTCTCTAAGATTGTACTTGTGCTGTGTGCCAGTGACCTTTGTTTGTCTGTCGAATTGACGTACATAACTGGCTTGACCACGATATTGTTCTGCCACCTCTGCGGCCGTCAAGCTCTCTGGGTCCGGTCCAATACGCCAGATTTTGTGGCGTGCATCATCACTGCAGGTGACGATGGGACGATCATGAGTGGCACCCCAAGCAACGCAAGTAACCTCTACTGTATGTCCCGAGAGCGCGACAAGCGGCTCAGCCGCATAATCCAGATTCCAGATATAGGCACGCTCATCACTGCTTCCACTTAACAAATACTTTCCATCTGGACTGAGACAACTTTTAATGTAAAACGTAGAGTTAAGTAGGCCCTTATAGCAGGCCAAAGGCTTAGGCGCATATGAAACCAGATTATAGCAGTAGATTGTATTGTCCATGCAGTTGGCAAACAAGCGTGTGCCCGCCGCGTCCACTAAGAGATTGGTGAAGCCTTTGAATGTCGAATGGCCAGCATAAGGTAAACTGTGACGCGGCAACGGCTCCTTTTTATAGGCTGTGTAGTTTCGTCTAAGATCCCACACCTTTATAATGCCATCGCCAGCTCCGCAGGAGATGAGCGTGTCATTGTCTTGGAAAGCTAAGCCCGTAATGCTGCTCGAAGTGTTGCTACTACTGGCCACTTTTGGGGTTCGTGTACGCTGTTTCCGTTGTGAATGTGGCGTACCTGGTCCGCCAGTGTGGCCACTGTAAATACAGTTGTCCACACGTGAAGTTAAATCAACATTAAGATTGGCTCTTATATCCCAAATTAATATAGCACCATCACGACCGCCCGTTGCAAACACTGCCGGATCAGTACGCTTGAATGCTGCTGTTTTCACAGATCGCGTATGACCAACGTAGGAGTTCAGTCCGCGTATTCCAGAACCTGCTACCTCCCATAAGCGGGCCGTGTGATCGCCCGATGCAGACACGAAGCGCATTTGGCCAGGCGCCCATTCCAAATCAAAAACAGCGTTGAAATGACACTGCGGTGCGCTGAGCGATTGTTCCTCGGCCTCACCATTTCGTTCTGTGGTATCCTGCAACGCAATTTTTCCATCCTCATTGGCAATGGCCAAAATGTGTCTGTAGCCATCGCAATTGGCGAATTTTGCTGAGAATATGGGCGGTTCTGGATTAAAGTCGGGACTGTAGTTGGCCGGTGCGATGCCACGCCAACTATCCTGCCTGCACACACACAGGCGCCGTAATGCAAAGTCATATGAGCATTCATTGCCTACAATAGAAAAGGGAATTTAACACTTAGTGGCAAATAGTAGACAATTGTTTATGTGCTAGTTTCTTCAGCAGTGACTTTCGCAAATTCAGCAATTTTTGATATGTCCATATTAAATGTTGTTGTACAATGTAGCTGCAGTTTTGCAAATGTAATTACACAGAGGAAATCGGTTTAATATCATTTGCTCATAATTTTTGGCGCTCGAATTTCCCGCGAAAGGAGCTGCCGCGCGCTCTTAGTATTTCAGCCGCCAAAAAACTACGCGCAAGAAATTTTTCGACTTACTAATTCCGTGTTCTCTACTACGTAGTTCGTTGTATATGTTCATTATGACAATTACTGATGGCTTCAATTTTCTAATGTTCAAACACGATTTGTTCTATTTTATTTGGTTAAAAGCTATTTTCTATACTATACGCGTATTTAGCACATATTTCTCTTTAGCGACGCAATCCCTTATACTTGCAAGTCTGTCAACACTGTTTATGTTTGCCTTTAGCATCACTAACGCTAACATATTATTTTACTGTTATTAACAGCATTGCCGTATAGGGTAACCACTTTACTTAAAATTGGGAATTAATATTTCCTGTAATTAATTTATTGAGATAACTCATCGAATAACATTATCCTTTAACAAAATAGGAAGCTAAATTTGAAATTTCCAATTAAATGATATTTTGAAATTATATCGAATATATTTGTAACATCATAATAACATGAACAGCTGTTTCACTTTGTCTGAAAAATTAATCGATTCTGAACAAATTCTTCATTCCACTTAACGATTCTTACACCTAAGAAAGTGTAGTATGTGCAAAACTATCGGTCTGCACACATCGCAAATTGCAGAGCACTATCATTTGTTTATAGTGGAAAAGTAGTTGTCGGCAAACGGTGAAAAATTGAAACGCACATAGCCTTGCTGTTTTATCACTTTAAGAAAGTGTAACTTATAAGAGATAAAAATAATGACATAAAAGTTCGCAATCAAAATTTGCAACCTCCTCTGTGTGAGTGTTATAGTAAAGATTGGATGAATGGATGCTGCGCCGGCAATGCACTGCGCTTTCTAACCATCAAACTACTATCAATAAATTCTGGGAGATGGCACAGCTTTAAATTAAAAAAGTCGGCGTCTTTAGTCAAGCGGCACCTAAATCAAATGCAAAACAATCGAACGTAATCACATGCATATGAAAACATTCGCCATTAGCCGCATACATACAGGGAAGGGAGGCATAGCTTGTCTATTCATTAAACGGTTGCCTGGGCTCTTGCAGCTGCTTTGGCTGTGCGCCATAAAATCAACCCACAAAGGTGAAGGCACACACACGCATGAAAAGCTTCTGTTTATATATGTGTGTGCATACACTAATGTGCGGATGTGGGCGAACACGGCTAAGAACGAACTATGAGAGATCAGAAGAATTATCAATGTCTTAACTATTTATTGATTATATAATCTAAATACTCGGCATAAGCCAACAATACAAACGAATTGATTTATATGATTGTGCGACTGAATATATTGCAAATTAAATTTGTCTTTCGAAGGTAGATAACCCCACACACACCCCCTTACCCAAACGTCCATTTAAGTAAATGGCAAAAGCATTTGACTGTTTGAGGACATTAATTTTGTCATGTTTCAATATAGGACAGGATATTAAGTCTTATCACATACTGTTTGGCAACATGTTAAGCATAAAAAGCATCATATAAAGAACATCATATAAAGTAAACGTAAACAGAGCAGTTTGCAAAATGGTTTCCACGAGCATTCTAATTCAACACTACTTGAACTGTTTCTGTTGATAAAGCCGGCGAACGGAGGACGGCCGTCATACTGGAGGCGTCCCTCACATTGAAGCGCATTTTTGCACGCAAAATTGCATATAAACCGAAATCCAAATCGAAATCGAAAACCTTTTTAACGGCCATGCGAACTAAACACTTAACACTAATACTGATTGGAGTGATAATCGCAACGCTCGTATTCATTGTGTTTGGTCCCGCTGGTGAACCAAACGATTCCTTCAAGCACATTGTGGTGCAAACGCATCAACAGCTCAAAGAATTCCAGGTGAGTTCTCCATTGATATAATATATTCACTCATCCATGCAAACAAACATACGACCGTCACACACTTTTATCTGCGCTAATCATAAGCCAAGCTCAGCGCATCAAAATTTGTTTACACGTACCCAGAGACTGTTCGGCCCAACAATAGCCATACAATTGTTGTGATAACGGAGCTGTTATCAGGCCAACAAAGTTATAGCTTTCTTCTTCGGCGCTGTCCGAGCTCTGATTTTCGCTTTGCATTGGGTAATGCATAGAGTTTATCAGCAACACTCATATTGTCAGCTCTCACACCGAATAAGAGCGTATATCATATGAAAAAAGATTCTTTTACGCTTGTTAATAATTGAATGTAAATTTAAATTTTCGTATTTCCTTTATGTGACTCATGTGAAGCCAATCACGTAACGCGATTCAATGGTGTCAACAGAAACGCAATATGAAAGTGTAGCCCTGATTTTCGTTTTGGCGAGATATTATGAAATGGGAGCCAATTGGCATATAGAATCAGATGTCGAAGTCTTACAACACAAATTTGTTCTTGGAGCTCACAAATGATCTGCAAATGTATGGAAAGCTACTAATAGCGTCAGTTTCGTTGCAAGGCTTTTAGCCAAATTGAAAGCCGTCTACGAGTTAACGGCCAGCTTGGCCGCCGAGTCGTCAGGCTGTCTACTCGTCAAGACAAACAAGCAAATGACCTGCAAGATGTCATCATTCGGCAGGAATGCCTACCAATGTCCCTTCTTTAGTCTGTATATCCGGCCATCATAATTTGCCGGCATTCTTCGAGTTCCGGGCGTAAAATGTGAGCCAAAGGTGAGATGGCAGCGCATGCCTTCGCCAGCCACGTTATTTACATGCAAATCCCACATGAAATTTTCCTTGTGCTGGCTCAAGTACACAAAAGCCGTGCGTTAATATGTGCGCATGCCACACAGATATGTATATGTAGATACGTATATCTAGATACGTATGCGCATATTGGTATATGTGTGAAAATATTTGTGTGTAGCATACGTGTTCACACACAAACTTATTTCATGATTAAGTTAGCGGCCTCCCATGCCTTGAGTCAGCTTTGTTTGCCTTAATTTTTGTATGGCCAGAACGTTTATTGTTTACTTTAATTAGATTCTGGCAGCTACTTTCCCGCCCCGGCCGCCGCACCAGCCCCCTCTCGAGTCCCACTGGGCATATTAAGTAACATGTTTTCAGCCGCTTAACTTTGAATAACATATTAAGATATTAGACTTAGTTTTGAATTACATGAAAATGGAAACGAAAAGTCGGTTAACATACAGCGAACTAATTGTACGCAAACATTGAAAACCCAGAAGGAAGTGCATATTTGCAGCTGGTTAAGTAATAATGCTTATCAGATATATATGATTTCACAATTGTGAATTGTGTAATCATGACTAATAGTCTAATTATTCGAAACAGGCTTTGTTTTGCATTCGCTAATATTAGCAGTTGTCGTATGGGGGTTAACAAGCACACTTGATTGTATGTGGACATTCTTGTTGAAACAACAGCTTTGTAAGTCTATATAAATCTTTACTGCTCTGTGAAGCTGTTAAGCTGGGACAATTGCCTTTCAGTTGCAAAACTAGTTCACAGACAACAGAGATCTCATTGTATTTGATTAGGCTCTCGATCGGCTACGAACTAAGTATCTGTCAATAACTGGTTTACTGAGATATTTACTGGCAATAGGTCGTCTTACAGATGCCAATTGCAGTCTAAGCAGAGCTGTGAAACGGCTGCACTGGCTACGCTAAGTAGCTCTCAAAGGCATTTGGCACCGATTGGATCCGCTGCCAATCGGAACGCTTTTCTCACAGCTCACCTTGGGGAGTGCTTAATATATTGTCAAGTATCTACTTGCAGCTGCTCACGCACGCATCCACGACGATGATAATATTGTTGATATGTCAATCGTAATGATCATTGGCACGAAGGGGCGAAAACCGCGGGTGTCCGTTCTGGGAACAGTTCAAAGCGTGCAAGTAAACAGAGCAGCAAATTGCACACATTCACCGGATAAATCATTTGGCTAGTGTGAAATTGTTCTGTTCTCCAGATTTAAGTGTAGAATTAATGAAGAGCTTAAAAAAGTGAATGGATTGAATGGTTCGCGCAAGTGCGTTGCCCTTCCACAAGTTATTGCAACTTGAAGAGTATCTGAATAGGTGCACTAAGGCATTCTATAATGTACCGAGCAATGGGAAATACACAAGTGTTCGGTGATACACAAAGCACAAAGAGTGGCCCGGCCGGAAACATGGCTAATCAATTTTAGTTTAATATTCTATTTATCTATTTTGAACTTTTTTCGTATTTTGTTGAGGGCTTTCGGAAATGTATTCTAAATTTACAATTTGGAAAATTATTATTATTATTTATTTTTTATAGAAATGGTTGTGCCCTAATCTATTTTAATTGATAGCCATGTCATTTAACCACTTAAAGTGCCCCACTTAGTGGATATCAACTAACATCTGTCGTCTAAGCTAGCTGACTCCTGAGCTCTGACCCTCGAACCGCTGACATCAATTAAGTGCTGCGCTCACTGTGTAATGCGTAGTCGACTATGTCGTTTGCATGCCCCGACTTTTAGAGCGCTCGATATTGTTTAATAATTGAATATATTATATACCACAAATGAGCTATTGATGACCTAGAGACCGTCGACTGAGGAGCGGACCTGTAAATAGCTGGTAATCCTTTAGTCACAATTGCGATAGCCCACGGATTTCGTGAAGAAGGAGTAGACGGCAAGCTGAGAAGTGTGGTGTAAACTAAAGTATAGAAGAAGAGACAAATCGAAAATCGAACATGAAAATTGAGTATAGCTGGGCAAAAGGCTGAAAAGATACTATGTATAATAGCTAGTGAAATGAGGAATGTTCTCATAGTTTTTACTGTGCGGACGTCCTTCGCAATTTCGTTCACCGCCCGTTGTTCATGTCCCCACTCCCCCTGCTCGCCCCTAGATGCCATTAGCCACATGCGGCACATTTAAAGTCACGCGCGACCAACAAACTAAGGTCCATGCTGAGTTTCTCGCTCACGTGCCAAGTGCAAATGAAACCCTCACGCCAACTGCCTATGCCCTTTCTTCTAGGGGCCGCATGAAGCTTGTGCATTACCTTGTTAGTTGTAAATGCTCTCGCAAAGAGTAAAAGGATTTTACGGCGTTGATTGACAAGCAGTGCGTGTCACTGCTCAGAACTGGGCTAGGGCACTCTTTCGCTTGCCTTTCCAGGCGATATGTGGGCAATTAAAATATGATGTTGCTGTAGATTCTGGCTTGCATCTAACTGTGTATATTTTAAGGTAATTGAATGAATGCATTTGAATTTTTTTTAGTTTTTGACGGCATTCACAAAGTCCTGGAAGCTAAGTTTTCCATCATTGTCTGCATCGATTTCTTTCATCATTTCATTGAACTCTTCCTCGGTACATCTTTCGCCCAGATTGTACATCACATTTTTTAAATCGACAGGCGATATGAATCCATCTTCGTCACGATCGAACACTTTGAAAAGGGTCATCAGATTCTCCATCTTGTGTAAGCCCTCCATACGCCTGGCTATCATCTGGGAAAATTCAGCGAAGTCTATCTCCCCATCACCATCAACGTCGACTTCGTCAATCATATCATACAGTTCTGCTTCGGTCGGGCAGTGTCCTAGTGAACGCATAGCGATTCCCATTTGCTTACCGGTTATTTTGCCCGACTTCGAGGGATCGAACACGTTGAAGGCATCGCGTATCTCCTGCAATTGATCCTCGGAAAAGTTAAAACCGCCCTCCATTTCTTTGAGATTTTTTATTCTTAATTATTTTTCGTTTAGCAAAATATATTTTAGGTGACTCAACGGGAAAAAATAAATTTTGAGAGCAAAATATTTGTTTTTCAGGAGGTGTACATAAATTTTCAAAAAGACAACTAGATTGTATAGGATTTCCAAGTTCTTACTGTATTTCAGTAACCCCTTTAATTTCAAAGAATATTCTATGCTTATTTTTGATGCTTTATTCTTGAGGCCACTTCCTAAATATCACAATATATAGATAGCTCTATAGGTAAATTGAATATTAAGAAAGAGGCCTCAACAATCTAATTACATCTTGGGAAGCGAGCTGGTCATCAAAGTAAAGAAGTCGTCGTATGACAAATTGCCCTCGCGTTTCGAGTCTGCGTCGCGGAGAATCCCGTCAATTTCCTCTTCAGAAGGGTGCAAGCCAATCACGGCGTAAAACTGTATTATATCGGATATCGTTATAAAGCCATTCTTCTCTTTATCGAATAAAGAGAAAACCACCTTGAGTTCTTCGGGCCGATCAGTATCAGAAAGTTTTCGCAACAGTATTCCCACAAACTCGGGAAAAGTTATGACCCCGTTGCCATTCATGTCGGCCTCGCTGATCATGTCCTGCAGCACGCCTTCGGTGACGTTGGCGGTAAATGAGCGAAGAAAGATTCCAAGATCCTTGAGCGTTATAGCACCCTCTTGATCGATATCTATAATTCTGAAGAGCTCCTGGAATATTTCCAATTCATCAGATGACAAGTCTTCCATTTTATCTTATATTCTTTCGATTTCCATTCGTGGTTTTTTTTTTGTTTTTTAAACGAAATATGTTTTTTTTTTTTTTTTTTTTTTTTTTTTTTTTTTAATGTGTATTTATCATGTAAAGTTAGATGTTTTAATGTGTGGCATATTTTAATAGTCTTCTTATATTTTTTTATATTGTTTTTTTTTTTGTTTTATTTTTGTTTGTGTTGTGTTGTTAAGTGTGTGCTGTAAACTGAGTACTGTCGGAATTTTCAGTTTCCAGTTCCCATTTTAGTAATCAAGCTTGTCATGGGATTGATACCTAAGTTAGTCTTGGCACACAAATAGGAAACCCAATCTCAAAGAAGCCATGCTAGCAATTGAAATGTTCATTTAGTGGCCTCACATTAAAGCACCATTTTCTTGCAGCATAAGCTATTTTTTGTTGTTTATTTTGTTGTTGTTTATTATTAAGGAGTATGCTTGAACTTAAATGTGCTTTTTTGCGATTCTAGAAACTGTTCCCTACGAATTTCAATCAATTTGAAATTGGCTACCGACTCTGGTGGCAAGCGTCGAAAATGAAATGTTGAGAAGAGGTAGAAGGCAGTTGGAACATGTCAAGCTGTCATGCGATTTGTGGCGACGACAATCCTAGAGGGTGGGCTTCGTTTGTTGGGTAAATCGCCTGCAGGCAGAGCCACCCTCAAAGTGATTTCCCCGCTGTTATGGTAGGCCCAACTCTTTCCTGGTCGCATATGCCAAGCCCATGACAGTAGAGTAACCCACAAAAAATTCCATTGTAAACAATAGTTTCTTTTAGTCCCGTTGGGGCTAATTTTGTAGGCGCCACCAAATGATCGGGGCCGCGTTTTCTGTTAAACTTGCCTTCTGTTTACCAAACGCCAAACATTTTTAGAAGATTTCTCTCCTGTGCCCCAGGTAAACAAACAAGGTATCCTTAGTTATGCGCCCTAGTTCCATAAATACTTGGTTGTTTCTGACTAGGACTTCACAGTCGTATCGCCAATGGCCACAATATTATAACACATGAATTAGAATTTCTGGATGAATTGAATAAACAAATAAATTTTTCTTCTAGGAAAACCTGCGAGTTGGTCTGGAGCGTAAGAAGCTTGAGATAGACCCAAAGTATTTGCTGCTTTTGGGATTTACAACGTTGCAAAACGCGAAGGAAGAAGCCTCCCAGCTTTCACAAAATGCAGCCACACAGCAACTGCAACTGCAACAGCAGCTGCAACAGAAGCAACTGCAGACAGACAAGCCCATCATATCAAGGCAGGCTGCAGAACAGTTGAGCGAGCAGCAGATGCGGGAGATGGCACCTATGGCATCCAACTCACTACCAGCAGGACAGGAGGTTCAGCTGGAGCAGAAGAAGCTGCGAAAGCGCATTACTACGCCGTACAACGGCACCAAGGCTAACTTCACGATAGTCACATACGTGCAAGAGGGGCAGGTGTCTTCAGCCATATTGTTGGCCCAAAACATTGCAGCCAAGCTACCCGGCGAGTATTTGCTTATCTACGATCTTGGCGTGTCCGAAGAGCAGTTACGTTCACTCAATGCTTGCTGCAACAACAACAATAGCCGTTGCACCATCATTAGCTATGATCTGTCCGAGTTTCCCTCATTTGTCAGCGATCAGCGAACGCACGCATATCGACCCATTGTGATAAAGGATGCCCTTATGCGAGCTAAGTCAGTCCTCTTTGCTGAGAACTACATGCGCATACGCGGTAGCTATCGGGAGCTACAGGAGCTGCAGAGCCGCGCCATGGTGGCCGGTGTTCTGGGATGGAATACGCCGACAGCTGTCTCATCGCGTACCCATCCAAAGATGTTTGATTACTTTGAATCGGACGCTGAGGATTTCATATTTTTGCGTATGGTCGATCTCGACGTGGTCTTCTTTGCGGACACCCTTTTCGTGACAGAGAAGATAATGTTGCCTTGGCTAAAGTGTGCTCTAACCATGGAGTGCATTGATCCAATTGGTGAGTGCTTTTCTCCAGCTCTTCCAATATGATGTTATTGCGTTTCCATGCAAACGCACATATACGTGCAGTTGGTCTTAATCCTGTTCCACCGTTAGGCTCTCGTCAATCAAAATCGCATTCATATCTCATTCATTCGCGCTAATGACCATCATTTACGGCGCAGTTATCTGATGAAGGCAAACGTGTCCTATAAGTACACATAATTGTCAATGCAATCACCCATCCGATGCGGGCACACAATAGTCTAATGGAGCAAGACAATTAAGTACTGTTAATGGAATGTATCAGATGCTGGATTCGAAACTCGAATTTCCTTTAATAATTTGATATTGATTATTATTTACATTTGTGGCCTAACGGGTTTTTTAGCATATTTCTTTCCAACGACAATTTTTGTTGATCTTAACCATCAATATAAACGGGGACAAGAAAAAATGCTTTACTAGTATCCACCAGATGACGGGTAGACCCGTGCGTATATTTGTAGCTGTGAAGAAGTATTCATCAGGACCAACGCTGTAACCACGTCGTCCACAGAGTATAAGATGCGTATCATAGATAATATACCATGCTTCCAGGACGCACATAAAGATACAAAGCGCTTGGAAGAAGAGGTTCACAAAGAAAGCTAAAGCAAGGAAGAAGGTATAGGTGAGGCATATCAAGATGACACCTATGCCATGAGTAAATCTTATTTACTGTTGCTTGCTCAACAAGATCAGGACGAAAAGAATGATTATAAGGACCCCTGCATAAGCATGGAACTGCAAAAGAATAAATTCTAAGACCAGTATAACAAAAATGAACCACTTATGAACATCTCAGGAAACGTAGCCAACCTGTTTTTCTTACTGTCACCAGATAGCCAGTTCTGCCTATAGAGGTTATGAGAGTTGTCGGTACAGCTCGGTAGATAATTGTAAGGAGAAGATCGTCGCCAGTGGGGGAACTTATAAAGCAACATATAATAAATGATAAGGCCCACTAAATTCAGTAAGCGTAAATACAGTTTGTCGTAGTCAATCGGCAATATGAGCACTATCTCCAAGCAGGGTATGAACGACGCAATCTCGAGCTGCGAAAATTGTTAGTATTATGCAATTAACTGATTGTATGATGAAATGCTTACTATGAGTAAAAAGTAGGCACGACGCAGCAGTCGACGCCTGGGTCCTGAATAAGGTATATCGAAGCTGTAGATATGTTTATGTATAACTCCATCGTGAAGCAACTCACACTGTATCCCGATCTCTTGAGCTGTCATTGTCATATGTTTCAATTATGAGGACCAGTGTGTAATCAATAATATTGTCTGTGACTTGTTCGAGCTGCCACTGAATTAAGCAACATCAAGAAGCTTTGGGTGGGGTTTTATAGAAATCATACAAATTGTACCCGATTTGATAATCGCTTATCTAATTACTATCTGTTTCGCTATCCAAATAGGTGCCCAATCGAATGGTTGCAAATTTAACAAAAAACCGCTTTATCGCTACTCGGGCTGCCATGGATATGATGCATCTGCTTTCAATATAGTGCTCGGGCTCACTTGGCATCTGGACGACTCAAAGTACTCCTTGGCCAGCGACGAAAGAGACAATATGTTCTACAAAGAAACTCTGGAGCAGGCCACCAAAATCCTTGAGAATCGAAGGCGCAATAGCAGTGACACATCTGATCATCCATTCACGGAGGACTGAGAATATAAAAAAAAGACTACTTATGTATATAATGCATATATACATATGTATATATACACTCAATAGCCGCTGTTTCGAAAAAAAAGCTAAATTCTCATTCTACTCTGAATAATCTTTATTATTTAGGCAAAAGCATATTCATACATTACATACATTGCAGTCGTTTAGTCAGCGTGACAGATTTTTGAGAATATCGAAAAACTTTTTTTATATAGTGATCAAATGCATATGTATCTATGTACATATACATATACTACACATATGTGCTAATGGACGAGTTATACTTTGTATATGCAATATAGTAAATACGACTTAGTTACTTATTTCTGTGTATCTCGGATATATTGGTATATCATGTTGCTACTCTCTCCCTATCAGAAAAATAAATATTTATTTTTGTATTATTTATGTAAATAAAACATAAATACATTCACTTTGTGACTGTATTTATTAGTTACGCCCATATACATAATCAATTTAACTAACTAATTATAATTGAAGATATTCATATACTTTAGAAAATCAGCCAAAAATGTTAGCTTAATAAAGGATAAAGTACAACAAAATATCGAATCATTATGCCCTCTGTAAAATACATTCCTCTTCTTACACAAAAAGCGTTCGAATAGCGAAGCATTTACTCCAAGTCGGTGTATTTTTAGCAGCCTGAAACAAGTGTTTATAGAAAGTACCTAAGCTGGCAGTTAAAGTGAAAGAGAACTCCTAGTAAAGCAGAGTTGCTTGTTTTCTTACGTTTATTGTGAACAATATCTTTAATATAAAACAAATTCGCTTGTGCACAGTACATTTATGAATGGATATAGACATTGATATTCGTATAAGCCCATGCGGCCGATAAGTTGTTCATAAACCATTTGGATTGATTTAGATACATGTATATTTAGTTTGCTTTTATTTTTACCATTTGATGGCTTCTATTATGTTTAAATGAGTCCTTTAAATAAGAATCCTGTATACAATTAGTAATAAATTCACATAGACATACATTAAGTTGTATAATTCGATTCATAGTGTTTTAACCTGATGCACTCAATGGCTTTACAAATTTACTTCCTTCCTAAAAAGCGCAATACATATAAGAAAATACGCACTACGTCAATATACAAAGTTAGTGCCGCGAAAATATAGTCCTCTGGGTTGAACTGATATTGATGCGTGCCACCAATAATTAGCTTAGTATCATAAATTAGTAGAAAACTGGCCAGAAGACCACCCAAGCATGCCACTGTTGTCTGGCCAAAGGTTCTCTCCAGAAAAGCGCCGGCAAATGAAAGTATTAGCAAACAGATCACTGTAGAGATTAGGACACCTCCCATGGCTGTGAAATCATATTTGGTTTGTATGGCAAAAATCGAAAGTGCTGTCACCAATAGCGCTGTTATCCCCAATGCTATCAGCACTGTATTTTCATCAATTGTACTGGCAATGGCACCCAGCAGCAGCGCCATGGTTGCAGTAAATAGACCCAGGCACACAAAGTTGACGGGAAAATGACGACGAGCAGTTTCGCAACAGGCCATTGATATCAGAACCACAAGATTGACGATACATGACACAACGAATACTATTGGATTTGCACGCACAAAAGACTTTGTTGGCTCGTGGTAAGTGAAAATAGCTACAATACCGCATGTGAAGAGCAGTTGCGTCTGTAAAAAATTTATGGGCAAAAATATGTAACCCTGTTTTTTATAATTCGAATTGTGTAAGACTTACCAAAAGAATTGAGTACACTTTTCTAATAAAACCTTTGCGTATGGTCTGGTCGTTAAAAATTAAGTTCTTCGTCTCTAAGCCATTATCCAGACCATCGCCAAATCCGGGACCGCTGTTCATTATTATCTGTCCAGTCTCCAAAAATGGCGCAGCATTCACTGCATTCATGGGGTTAGTTGCTTGTCCCTGAGGCAACGGTGCCGCGGGCAACGGAATTGTGGGATAGCGTTCTCCATTATTTGCTGCCACTTAAAAAAAAAAATTTACTATTTTTCTTTTTAAGAATTATCCAGCATTTCATGTCCTAATCGGAAGCTGGATTACAGATCCTCATACAAATTAATAAATTTTAACATCTAAAAATAACTACCAAAAACAAAAATTACTTCTTAATAGCCTTAATTTCATAAAATGTAAAAACTAATTTCAATATATTTCAATGTAAATGCATACACTAAATACTACATATGCATATGTATGCATCTTTAGGAAAAATTCTTAGTATTGAAGGAAATACACACAGCTTACACAAATACATGCATATGTGTATATGCGGCAACTTACATGGAATACCGTCTAAGTCTTTTGGTGACTTCATACGATTATAGGACATCATTTTAAAGTTGTTTAAGGTTTTATAAAAATCTCATATTCAATTAAAGAATCCAAAGGGATCGTAATCTCTGTGATTTTTTAAAATTTTATTTACTTTTTCTTGGAATGGACCAATGGCTTCAACTAACAGAGATGAGTGCGCTTAGGACTCGAGAAAAACCAATGACAATGATTAATCAGAGAAACGAACCGGCATTATTTCTTTCGTAGTTTAAATTGGCCGCAATCTTAAACCAACACCCGCAAGGCAATTTATAAACTATAGTACTTGTTCTTATCTAAAAAATAACTACATTTCCTTTTTGCAAATCTCGTTTCGTGACTTGTGCTGCCACTTAGTAAAAATAGTGTTGCCACTTATAGAGACCTTCTTACCCAACTGGTAAATTAAAATAAGAGGGCGCCAAAATGTCCATACTAAAAAGCTTTTGCAACATGTGTAGCTACAACAGCCCAAGTCTAAAATAACAACTGCCGCTCCGAGTATTACTTGTGCCACAGTGTTTGAAACAACACGGCCGAAAACAAGTTTGGCCATCAGAGCAAAAAGCTACTGTGTTTTGAAAGTAAAAGGAGTGTGTACATAGCTTAAAATGAATGTAGTTACGAAACACATAAGTATTTTGGTGATATTTTTGTCGATGCAGCATATATTTTTCAAAGTGGAAGCCTATGATCCCAATGATACCAAAATAGTCAAATGCTGCCTTCCACCTGAAGGAATGTTTGAAGCTTTTTATCCTCGAGAAGTGGAAGGCATACCAAATAGTGCATCAAGGCCAGCTCATGGACATGGAAGCTTCTTTAAGCATAGAAACCCAGCGCTTGTGGACACAAAAAATGCAGCTGCTTATGGTTACCGCTTTGATGGAAAGCGTCGCTTCAACTTTGACTAATGTATCTAAATATTTGAACTGAACATAAACAAAAATAAATAAACGAAATAAATTTAAGCATGCAAACTTTAAATATTTTTCGATGTCTTATCGATATTTAGAGAAACACAACTATGTATACCGAAATCCATATGACATTTGGAATTGACAGTTAGAAAGAAGAAGAATATTTTTTCTTCAAAAGTATGTCTTTTGAAATAGATTTCTTGAAAGCAGCAAAATTCAACATTTAAAATTATAAATTTAGTTGAAAACGCTCAAGGCCAGACCTAAATCACCTGCAAATCATGAACGTGAGAAGCTTCAGTATGCTGCAAATGTTAAATAATTCATGGCGCACGTAAGAGCCTTGTTTGCGGGTAATCCACATAAGCCCGGTAAAATGATTTTATTTTTATAAATAACCAAATAGATTTCCACGACGCTTCGCCACAAAAGTAACAGTAGTTGGTGGCGATGAAATTGGTAGTGGTACGGGGATTGGTCAAATAACCGGACGCGTGCGTAGCAAAGATGGGGGACCACACAAGGTAAACACGCCGTCCAAAGCAATTGTTACGCATTTGCCGCCGTTAACGGAACCACTGCCCGACTTGCCTGAAGCTGTTTATGCGAAACCCTTAGTCGAGAGTGCTACCACAAAGGTAACAACGCTAGTGAATGGGTTGCGCATAGCCTCTGAGCCACGTTACGGTCAATTCTGCACTGTCGGCCTAGTGTTGGACTCTGGACCACGTTATGAAGTAGCCTATCCCAGTGGTGTTTCGCATTTTCTTGAAAAGCTTGCCTTCAATGTAAGTATTTCTAAATTCTGAAACCTTAGGAATTCATAAAATATAAGAATATCGATATTTCATATTTGACTAAATTCTTTAAATAGTCGACGGTAAACTTCCCCAACAAGGATGCGATCCTAAAAGAGTTGGAAAAGAACGGAGGCATTTGTGATTGCCAGAGCTCGAGAGATACACTTATATATGCAGCCAGCATTGACAGTCGTGCTCTTGAATCTGTAACTCGTTTACTTGCTGATGTAACCTTGCGGCCAATGCTAAGCGAACAAGAAGTTAACTTAGCCCGTCGGGCCGTAAGCTTTGAATTGGAAACTCTAGGGATGCGACCAGAGCAAGAGCCAATACTCATGGACATGATTCATGCAGCTGCTTATAGAGACAATACGCTAGGATTACCAAAATTATGCCCACCGGAGAATTTAGATTGCATTAATCGGGATGTGTTAATGAACTACTTGAAATATCATCACTCACCGGAACGTATGGTCATCGCTGGTGTCGGTGTAAGTTCAGTTTAAGATCAGTAGGTCAGTTTGAAGCTATGAACATTGTGTTTTAATTAGGTGGACCATGAAGAATTGGTTAATCACGTGCAGAAATATTTTGTGGAACATGAAGCCATTTGGACGAAAGAAACTTTTCCAAGTAAAGCTCCTAATCAAGTGGACACATCCCAAGCACAGTACACTGGCGGATTAGTGAAAGTAAGAAGTACGATATAAATTAGAGACCACATACTTATTATTTACATTTCTTAAAAGGAGCATTGCGAAATTCCCATTTATGCGGCAGCTGGGCTGCCAGAGCTGGCGCATGTTGTACTTGGATTTGAAGGCTGTTCTCATCAATCTCCAGACTTTGTACCATTGTGCGTTCTTAATATTATGATGGGCGGCGGTGGATCTTTTTCTGCTGGTGGCCCAGGCAAGGGCATGTACTCCCGCTTATACACAAAAGTTTTAAATCGCTATCATTGGATGTACAGTGCAACTGCCTACAATCATGCCTATGTAGACACTGGCCTGTTCTGCATACACGGAAGTGCGCCGCCACAGCACCTGCGCGACATGATCGAGGTGCTAACTCGCGAACTGATGAACATGGCCGCCGAACCTGGGAATGAAGAGTTGATGCGTTCAAAAATTCAATTACAGTCAATGCTGCTGATGAACCTCGAATCCAGACCAGTTGTGTTCGAAGATGTAGGACGCCAAGTGCTTATTACGGGTTATCGTAAACGTCCTGAACATTTCATAAAGGAGATTGGTGAGAGAATAACATAACATTATATTGCATTCACCTAATATCGACTTTATGGTGCATTCAGAAAAAGTAACAGCATCGGACATACAACGTGTGGCACAAAGAATTCTTAGCTCTGTTCCATCAGTGGCCGCGCGTGGTGATCTGCAGAATCTACCAGAGTTAACAGATATCACAAGTGCTCTGAACAGCGGCGGACGCTCCCTTGGACGCCGTTTATCAATATTTAAATAATGCTAAGCTTCCGTGAGCAATACGTTGTTAAATTTGCATTGCATTTTGTAATATGGGTTGGTTTGATTCTGTTAATCTTCGACCCTGCATCGATTTGACCTTTTCAATAGTTTTTGTTGAGTGATGACCTCTAAATAGCTATAGGCGATTCATTTCGGATGCAATACATCGTCAATAAAATTGATCGATTTCACAATCGGTTGAGAGATTAGACATTAACAAATTATAAAACCCAAAATTATGTGAATGTAAGTATCCTAAATATTTTATTTAAATTTCAATAGGCGTTTAATAAATCTGGAGTCGAGTGATATAGGCAGCAAAAGGAAATTCAAGATATATTAATATGAGCATTTCTTAATATCTTGTTTGCTTTTAATTATAAAAATATTAGATTATAGCGATGATGAGGATGAAACAGGAGATACCGAGGTATCGTGTAAAAGTGTTGGCCGC
>JABVZX010000001.1:325014-339724 GCA_020883565.1 Drosophila pachea
TCAATGGATTCAGGGTATAAAAAAACGTAAAATTTAGGCAACTTACAGTTGATTTTTTTAGCATCGACCGCGTCATCTTCGTCATCCTCTGGCAATTCATCACTGGAGATATTTTCATGCATGCGATATTGCTTCGGCAGATGAGACTCATCTTCAAAGGGCGGTGCATATTTTGGTTTGTTACTCTTGTCCTCGTGTGATTTATCAGTATCAGTGTCCATTTCGCTACCTATTTGTTTCTTAATACTCTTAGCAATCACGCGTTTCTGGTGATCCAGTTGGGGGAAGAGGTCACGTGAATTTTCCAGGGCCTGCTTAGCTGCATTCATCTCCGCCTGCTGAATCGATGATCCACTGGCTGTAGCTAAACGCTTGGATCGGAAGTAAACAGCCACTTTGTAGACGCGGGTATTTGTAGGCCCGCTAGCTTCGACCACTTTGTAGTAGGGTATATCAGGTTCGCCGCCATCCATGGTGCGCAATGTGAGACAACATTGCTGCAGTTTCGATTTGGGATCATTCCAGTCCTGATTCATGATGAATAACTGAAGGCGGGGAAACAAGCACACATGGCAAAACTGCTCACAGTAAAGCAGACCCTTATCCACATACAGGGCTCCCAGAAAAGCTTCAAGTAGATCAGCTCGATCTTTAGTCTTCAAGTCAGCTTTCGGATTTGCATAGACGGCATACCTAGGCATACCCAGGTCATCGCAGACTACAGCCTGCGTACGATTGTTGACTAATGAGGAACGCAAAAGTGATAAATGTCCTTCGTGATGTTCCGGGAAATGGCGATACAAATACTCTGAACATATTAATTGCAACACGGTATCACCTAGAAATTCCAAGCGTTGGTTGGAGCCAAGGGTTAGGTGTGTAAACCCGATTGACCGGTCGGTAAATGCACGTGCAAGTAAACGTATATGCTTGAACTTAATGCCAATAGAATCCTCGAATTTAGTTAGCTCCTTGAGAACTCGATACGCATCAATGCAGCTACGGTCACCAAGCGGTTCCTGTTCCTGAAGCGGATGCTCTGGAAGATGCTTCCATATGTTAAGTAATTTATCGTCTTGACGAAACAGTGCATCTGTGAAGACTTCATCGGCTACTTTAATACCACCATCCAGGAGCAGAGCACCCATGAGCGCCTCAAAACAATTGGCCATGGCGTGGCGCAATTCAAGCTCGTGGCACAGGTCTGACCCGTGGGCATACAACATATATTCCTCAAGCTGTAATTTCTTGGCCAACAATGCCAAATGTTGGTTCTGCACAATTGCTGCACGATACGTGGCTAAGCCACCCTCTTCCAGCTCTGGAAACATGAAAAACAAATGTATGGAGCTCAAGAACTCAACAACAGCATCACCAAGGAACTCCAAACGTTCGTTATGAGTAATATTCGAAACCGTCTCATGATCCTTGCCAAAGCGTGACATAATACTAACTAGAGTGTTGATGCCTCTCTTGCGGGTGTTCATGTAATGTATTTTCCGATCACCATATTCTGGCTGACGGATGCCACAATTGGTAAGTGAATTGCGCGCATGATCCGGATTAGTGCCATAGTTCTCCTTGTATGACGGATGCGTGAGGGCGAGTTGTAGCAAGTACCGGTTCTTGAATTTATAACCAATATTGTCCTCAAGCAGATCTAGCGACTTGTGGAAACGCAAGTGACCCGTGAGCACGGGTATAAGCATCGCATGTTGCACAATGTCGCACATAATGCCCGTTCGATAGAAGCCATCTGAGCTGATGGCCACTGTAATGTTGCGTTTCATTCGTCCCTGCGTTCGCATCTCCTGCAACCGCTGCTCCTTATCTTCCAGCTTACGTTTGTCTTTGAAGGACGGTTTCGACATATTTGCCATTAGATGACGGAACTTTACATATTCGCGCCACGCTTTTTGATACTCTGGATTTCCTGCGTAACTGAGTTGCGGGGGTCGAATGCCAAAATGCACAATTGCAGGATGCGAGATGCCTGTCTCTCGATTCAAGCACTCGGGCAAATCTGAATTGTTGCGATCTAGCTGGTCGACACGCAATGAGCACGGTTTGTAGCCAGGTTTCGTCACTAGCATGCCCTTTATATAATCCACATACTTTTGCCACTCGTGTTGACTGATTTGGTTTAAGTGCAACAGTTGTTGACGGTCCACCAGCTCGGCTGAATTGTCCAGCAGATACTTAAGTACTTCGCACATTGCCAACACTTCTTTGCCATTGTCGGGCAATTCGCGAACAAAGCGTGGCAGGAAATGGAAGGCTGGGCAGGACTCCTGCTCACTCGTGGCCCCATTCGGCAACAGGTTAAAGTCAACTAACTCCAGTAACTCGTGAAAGAGGTATTTAACTAAAAGTTGGAGAATGGGTTTAAAAATAATTACTTGCAAAATAGGAGAGAAGCACAATTACTCACAGAACAAATCCAATTCGCGTATTGTAAAGTTCTCGGGCATCTGCTCCTCGTCATACTCAATTGTATACTCGATGTTGAAACGAATCACCTTACAGACTGGTAGGTCGGTGAGACGTACATGAGACAGCAACGAGAAGCCCTCAAAGAGGAACTCGTGCTCGTCGTGCTTAATAATCGTGGGTGTCTTTGTTAGAAAGTTTGTAGGCGGTGATATGGTAATGCGATAGTGAAAAAGCTTTGCTGCATTATTTGTATTCTTATCGCATAATAAGTATCCCTTCTCGCCTGGATAGATACCATGCCGTATGCCGATACGCCGCGATTTGGCCGAGCAGCGACATAGAGGGCCATCGTTCATTTCGCCGGCATCATTGTGCCAAAGATCGGGATGTACGCGTTGCGGATGCTGCACTTTCCGCGATAACTCCTCCATACAACAGTCTTGCTCAATCTTAAAAGCATCCTCATCCGAATCAGAGTCGGAAGTAGAAGAGCATGCCTCCGACTTGTGCTTGTGATTGCACGTACGTCGCCGTGCTTTCCGAGCTGGCGGCACATAAACTGGCAGCGTCTGCCGCACTCGCTCGGCTCGCTTAATCAACTCCTCCTCGAATCGCATGCAGAGATTATTCAGTCGAGTCTTTGCCCTAACCTCGTGCTCGACTTTCGTGCGGTCATAGTACAGTTCTGCTGGCGAGGAGCGCACCCAAGACTCCGAAGGTGCCTCCGCATCGATAAGTGCATTCATTTTCTTAATATAATCCTCTGACTTCTCGCAATAATTTGAGCACCATTGGCGTAGCAGTCGATCACGTTCCGTTTCCATCTTTGGCGGATTTACTGCTGATTCGCTCCGTTCGCGATAACTACGATCTTCATCCAAAGCCATTCCCTTCGGATTCCTTTGCGCTGAATAATAGGAGCTAATACGTGGCTGCCGTGGACTGTGATATCGTTCATAGCGACTATTGTAGTTATAGGAGCCGTGGTTACTAGCATAACTGTTGTTGAAGCCAGTATATCTGTGATTAGCTGGGCGATAATTTGGTGTGTAATCATTGCGTTGTCCATGGTACTTATAAGCGTAAGAGCTCTGCCCATACGTCTCATAATCATAGGAACTGGGTGTATTATTGCCGTAGTTTGGATGGCCAGTGTAACCGTCGTAATAACGACTCTCATACGGTACTCCATTTATGGGATATAGAGGTGGTGGTGGGCCCGTCGTATATGGAGCGAAGCCCGATTCAGCGTATTTATGATAATGTGATGACGAACTTTGAGAGTTGTAGCAATCATTCACACTTAATGGCTGTGACGTGTAGTCAAAATTTGCCGGTGCCGGCACAGGGACTGTATTTGTTGCCTCAGTAGCATTTACGCCTGGTAGTTGCAAATCGCCTGTTTTGGCCACAGGTGGTGGTGGTGGTGGTGGTGGTGGAGGCTGCATTGGGAAATCTTGCGGAGGCGGCAAAGGTGGCTGATACATTTCGTTTTGTCTAGTTCTTGCCTATTCTTGTCTATCTCACGCAAATGTTCCGTAAACTACTAACACTGCAGCCCTTGAACATTATTGACACAGGGCTGCGTACACAAAAAAAAAATGCCAAGCCGAAAACCAGTTCCGAAATATAATTTGAAATAGAGAATAAATAATTTTCTCAAATAAAATGCTACAAAACGGTGGTATTGAAACTATCCGTAAACATTCCGAAAACTTTAAAAATATACTAGTATTGCCTATGAACAAAATAAACCAATAGGTAACTCTTGTAGAAAAAGTGACAGATTGTTCATATGAACTACCTTAGTCGAGTCATGCTTCGCTAGCTAAGATCGTTTACTAATCATTTGAATTAAGACAAGAGCTTACTAACAATTTAATGGAATCTGAAACGCCATCAGACACAACTATTAACAGTTGTCCGGGGAACACACCTGCGACTCCTTTAAGCAAAAATCAGTTGAAGAAGCAACGAAAACTTGCACAGATGGTGGAATTGCGAAAGGTCCGCCGCCAAAAGGAACGTGAGCGTAAAAAGGAAAAAAAAGCTGTGGCAAAGGCAAATGGGTTACCACTTAGGGCCGGTCCTTCGCGCAAGGAGCTGAAACGACGGCAAATGTCTGCATCCAGCTTTGACAGCTCTATAGATGCGGTTCACGTAGCAATCGATTTGGACTATGATGATTTAATGCAAGAGCGGGATATTGCAAAGTGTGTGAAGCAATGTCTGCGCATTTACACTATTAATCGACGCGCTGTTCAGCCGGTCCGGTTACATTTTACAGGCATTAAGCGGGATGGACGTATACATGAATGTTTAAAAAAGAATGACGGCTGGGAGAACTGGCACGTAGACTATCAGTTTGATTGCACTCACATTGATCTGTGGGACAGTCAGCGGCTTGTCTACTTAACCTGCGAATCAGACACAGTGTTGGAGAAGCCCCTTCCGGGGAACATGTATGTGATTGGTGGTCTCGTTGATCACAATCACTTCAAAGGACTGTGTCACCAGCGTGCCACAACCGCGGGTCTTAAGACCGCGCGCCTGCCACTCAGTGAACATGTTGACATGAAGACACGTTCAGTACTGAGCACCTACCACGTGTTCGAGATGTTGACACGCGTTGCAGCTGGTCAGGACTGGACTAAAGCTATTCTAGAAACTATACCGCCACGTAAGGGTGCTAAAGCCAAGGGAAACAACATTAGCACTAAAGATCGTGTGGACCATACAAATGGATCTTCCGAACAAAAGCAAGATGACCAAAAAGAGAAACAAGCAACAGAAAATTGACTATTTTTGAAGAAAATTTGTATTTATTTTGATTATTGTTATTTGTAAATAAAACCCTTAACATGAATTGATTGAAGACAATGAAATTGGATAAGAATAACTATTCTGCTTTGTCACAAAATGGGCTCACATATTTAACGCCAAAATGCACGGCAACGCAATCGTTGTATCGTTTATAATTCGTACATCTGTGTACTGAATAACAATCAGTTTCAAAGACTGCCTCTTCAAATATGTTTTCAAAAATCAATAGTTCTTGTTCTCCTGTGTCTATAGTTTATAATAGCTAAACTATTGGAAGCAACAAAAATTGTTGCTTGATCCTATATACTATATATTGGTCTTATATTCTAGACTTTAGTTACATTTTACATAAGGCAGCATTATCTTGCACCGAGGGCAAAGAGTAATAACTTGCTTATACGTTAAATTACAAATATGTTGGGAGTTTTAACTCCCAAAAATAGTTTAAAGTAAAAAGTTCTTTTTTAGCATATAGCTGCTTGTCAACTTATACTACTTCCTTAAATACGTATACGCCTCTGAAGTATACGATAGCTGGCACACAAATTTTTTCTTTGCTTCAATGAATTTGATTTTGTATCGAAAACTTCACAAATAGTTAAAGCATTTTCAAACCAATGATTATCAACGGCCTTATCAGTAAACTATCAACAAATGAACTTAGTCTAACATACAATCAGTGCGGCTTCTTATTTAATAATTACTTATTATTAGTAGGCACAAAGTTTTAAGAGTCTTACAACTAGTTGGGGAAAGCGACAAATAATAAAGAAATAAACAAAAAATTCGCCTTATAAATGCAGCTTAGGTCAAACCTGTAGAAACTACAGTGAGCCCTACCAAACTATTGAAACAAAATTATATGCCAACACTTAGTCGACGAGCCAATAATCAATCTAGACGATTTTCATGGGCATATCGAAAGGACAGTCTACTTCGAGACGTCCCAGAGTTTTTTTCACTCGCAACGCTGTGAGACGCACCGTTGGATTTGGATGCCAACATTCCTGCATGATCTTGGAGACAGTGGCAAGCACATCATCCTCTATCCAACGCATCGGGATCGGTGGCCTGTAGCCCTTTACGCACACTACTGCATGCATATCATCAAAGCTGGGATCAGATGGAACCACATCATAATAGGGTAGAGCATAGTCCTCACATGTGGTTGTTTTAGTGCCCGATATAGAAGTATAACAGCGTCTGGCCATTTCCCAAAGCACCAAACCAACAGAATACATGTCGGCGCGTTTGAACTCTTCGAATTGTTGTGGATTCAGCGTTTGGCTGAGCACTTCAGGTGCCATATAGCGTCGTGTTCCAACACGAGTATTCTGTGCAATATGAATTTCATCCAGCTCCGATATATATTTTACAGCCAATCCAAAGTCTGCAATGGCGCACTGTCCGTTGCGCTTCACTAGTATATTTTTGCTCTTGATATCTCGATGTGCGATCGCTGGCTTGCCTGGTGTACCAAATATCTCGTCATGCAGGTGGGCCAAGCCAGATGCGAGTGAGTAAGCCAGCAACTGCAGCTTTTGGGGATTAATCACCGATGTTGATAGGTAATCGTGCAAGCTTCCCATCTCATGGTAATCTGTGATCAAAAGCATTTGTGTCCAACTTCCGTTGCCCTTGATATCAGCGGCAATGAAACCTAAGATATTCTCGTGGCGCATAAGTACTGTTTGATAAATTTCCGTTTCACGAAACCAGGATGCTTCCTCGGTAGTAAAAAAGGTTTTGACAGCAACACGCTCATCGCGCCATTTAGCCAACCATACCTCTCCATAGCGGCCTTTGCCCACTAAACGTACCATCTGAATCTGCTTGGCAATAGTGCGTTGTACTAGCAGAGGCAACCCAGATCCAGAGCCCGAACTCTGCTCCACAAGTTGTGATAGTTGCGAATCGCACATCGCATTGATCAGGCGAGGTTGCTTACGGACTTTCTCGCACCGCTTGAATACCATGCAAATTATGAAGACCAAAACGGCAAGACCAGACATACAAACTAATATGGAGGCGAAGAGGATTAGCAGATGCATGGAATCGGTGCTTACAGGCAATTCAGGTGCCTGAGTGGTCATCTTGGGCGTAAATTCGGGTTGCAATGCACGATTACAGAAATCTTTTTCGTCACAGCAGGCAATATTTTTTCCATGAATATGTGGCACAGCAGCCACTTTACACATCAGTAAACCTCCATTTTCCTCGGGCGGCATACAACCAAAAGTACGTTCCTCTTCAAACGTTCCCGTTGCATCATCATATATTTCTTCAACGGCGCTGAAGCAGCTACCACCGGGCCGCGTCTCGCAGGTGCCGTTACTCACATTATTCGGGCAGCTGCCATCGCAGTAGCAAATCATCGAACGTGCTGTATTCCTACGCTTTTCGTGATTGGCTGTGATTGCTGCACCGTTGAACATCGCAGCAGCTGCTGATTCAACGACGGCAACGTCTTCGTATGCTCGTAATTCAGCATTTTGAAATTGCACAATGAACATAAAAACAATGCAAATAAACGGACCACTTCTCTTGCACATTCTTAATGATATAACTTGAACACGAAAACAGACTTTTTTATTTTAGTTTATTAGCTTCTTATCTAGAGATGTTAAGAAAAAACATCGCACCATCGATGAATCGATGCTTATTCGATTACTGATGCAGATATTTACTTCACATATTAAAAACGGTGGAGCCTGAACTAATCTGCCAATTCAAATCACTTAAATATTCACTATTTGCTGTTTTTACACTACAGCTCCGTAATATTTAATTAATTCGTGATTTACCTCATATACACATATCGATATATTACAACACTCGTACAAAACGTACATAGTATGAAGTATCATATAAGCGATGGAATTCTTAACAGATTTTTATCCCTCAATAAATGCTGAAACATACGCACATCAAGTAATAGAGGTGGTTTGACAATTCTATTACATATTTTATTACGATTTACTTAATTTTACTAGAATTAATGCAGTCAATTTGTAATCGGTCTGGCAAGATTTGCACTTTAAGACTTTGCAACACTTACAACCCATAATGTTTGGGTCGCTACGTTCTCAGCTTCTATATAATGTAAAAATACTTCAACGCAAAATGTCGTTCTATGCTGTTGCAAAAGGACGACAGGTAGGCATATTTGATAACTGGACGCAGTGTGAGCAACAGGTGAAAGGGTTTAAAGGAGCTGTTTATAAAAAATTCAAATTACGCCAAGAAGCGGAGCAATTCATAAACCCAAATGGATGTAAAGCAACCCACGAATCGCATCCCCCAGTTAGTTGTGGCAGGCAGGACCACATGAATGTTGAAAAAAAAGATTTTTGGCCAGAAAATATTGTGGAAAAACATATTACAGATGACGATTTGGTATGTGAAGTCATCAAACAGTATTTAGTTGTAAACTAAATATATTTAATTAAGATAATGGCCTTAAAAGAAGCGGAGGAAGTCGTACAAGGACCAGACAGTCGTAAACGTAAAGCTTTTGGAGATGATAATAGAAAATCCAAAATTCCTCGGCACACACCACATGTGGATGAAGCTGTTGCGCGCAAACACTTTGGACCATTTGAATTTACTATGAACTCTGAAGGATATGTGATTGTATATACGGATGGGTCATGTCTGGGTAATGGCAAAAGGAATGCTTCCGCTGGCTTTGGTGTTTATTTTGGCGATAATCATAAACTGTGAGTGTAGACTGACAATAGTGCACTATATTTTATTTAATTTCAATCCCTTATATTAACCCTAGTAACGTAGGAAAACCAGTGCTAGGGCGTGTTACAAATAATGTGGGCGAAATACAGGCTGCGATTTATGCTATAAAAACAGCTCTAGACCTGGGGATTAAAAAGCTAAGCATCAATACAGACTCGCAGTTCCTAATAAACTCGATAACAAAATGGGTGCCTGGCTGGAAAAAGCGTGGCTGGCGCCTAGCAAATATGGAGCCTGTAAAAAACGTAGACGACTTCAAGGAGTTGGATGAATTGCTACAAAGCGGTGACATTCAAGTAAAATGGGTGAGTTTCTCTAGTGTTAATTTAGATTTCTTTTATAGAGTTTTCTCCACAGAACTACGTCGAGGCGCATAAAGGAATCAAAGGAAATGAAATGGCAGATAAATTGGCACGACAGGGCTCAAACTTATACAAAGAGTTGCATTGTAAAGATAGTTAAAAATGAGATTTTACACATTCTTACACATGTGTATATACACGTATATAATTTAAACCACGCGGGAAAGTATTCATGTAAGTTGGCAGCACAGTAAAATTGACGGTTCTTATAAAATCTCGTTGGCAGCGCTGTTATTTAGCAATTTGTTTTGATAACAAATAAAAGTATATTTCCTCAATTAGAGCACTAAATAAAATGAAAACCCTAAATAATTTAACAACCACATTACTTGTATATTTGGTTGCACAATTATTAAACGGTGTACTCTGCCAATATCACCAGCAGACCAGTATCAACATAGAAATGGACAAAGCCGGCATGCATAGGTCTGTACTCTCGGAAAAGAATATATTTTGAACTAGAAAATAAATAGAATTTATTGAAATAGAAAACTGAGGTACACTGTACAATTTGATAAAACTATCCTCGGCCTGAATTGTGAATATATTATAGCACAAAATCTGCCGGCTGCTGTGTACATTAGCACTGATGAATTGGACGATTTAAAGCGCCTTAAAATGGTAAGTGGGAAGATAGCAAGTGATATCGGGCATATAGAATACGATCGCTGGGGAAGTGTGCTCGCGCTGCTAATGTTATTGTCCTGCAGCTGAGTGCCGTGTATCCCGAATTCGTTGATGTTGAGGCAATAACCGAAAAAGCACAGCCGTTTTCGGTACTCCTGCGCGGATCAACAAAAAAAACCGAAACCATAACATTACCCATCCATTTTCGCTATCATGCAGCAAGCCGCAAACGGTGAGAGTTCATTGACTCATCGACCATATATGCTAACAAGCTCATTGCAGGGGTACGGGAAAGGTGACTTTAAAAGCACCCAGACTTTATCTTAGCTGTCCAATGAGTGATAAGGAATCTATTGACATGGGATTGCTGGATGATGATAAGGTATACTGCCTGGATGAAGGAGGAACTGATTTTAAAGAACAAATCAACCCAGTCCAGTGCAACTGGCGGCGTCTGGCACTCAATCTTAATGCAGGGCAGACTCTTTTTACTGAAATACCCGTCGGTGATGCAAATCGCTACGCTCCTGTTCTGTATGCGACTATCATCCTTAGCTGGGTAGCTGCTTTTTGGATTGTGATCCGTACATGGCCAGTGGCGCGCCGCATCAATGATGAACTTTCTGAAGCACATTTCGACCTGCAAGATTCGAAGGTTAAATAAAAGAATCAAAGTTATTGTATGAGAATCGTGATAATATCATCAATTGAGAAACGTGTGATAAACGTCGCTAGACTAGGTTTTATTGGAGGTCTATTTGTAAATAATTAGACCTGTCTCTGCTCTCGTTCTGCCACAAAGATAAGCCCGGGTATTGTTTAAGTAGAGGGCAGCCAGTATAAATTCCGCAATACTTGACACTTTGCACAGGCCTTAGACCATTTGTGATTTGTATATTATAATGTTTATGGGATTCCACGATAGACGTATGTAACTTATTGACGTTGCTTGGGAAGTTTGCATTACAAATTCTGTTACCTAAGAATTAGCCAACTCAAACTGAACCACTTACCTGAATTTCTATACGCTTAAAAACTTCCGTGCTCTGGCAATGATTATACCAGCTTCTTATCTAATAAATTTTGGATTGCTTTCACCCGAATAGCTTTCTAATTTGTTTATTATATATGACTATCACAAATTAATATTAGAGTATTCTAATCTTATGTCGTTACAACTACGTGGTGCTCAGAATCGATCTTCTTTGCCATCTTTCGCAATTATGGAGTTTGGGTCGATCTGCAGATTGTTTCGCAATGTTATTGTACTGGACATGTTTGCTGGCTCATTCCAAGTCTGTACCGTGGCCTTCCCGAAGATCACAAAGAGCGCATTACATAACAGGTAGATGCCGCCTGTGATGAAGAACACCACACGCCATTCCGTTGGATCCTCTTCGTCACTCAGAATGGCCCCAACAATCAGAGGCGCCACAATTGACGTCACTCCGGCCAGACCATTAGTGACACCCATCATGGGGCCAGCGAAATTTGGCGACAAGTCCATATGATTGACCAGATAGCCACAGAAGCAGGCGGCGTTAAGACCTACAGCCATCGTCAACAAGACAATGGCGCCAGTCTTCTGCTCGGCTGTCATATAACCCAAACCAACTAAGCAGACCATCGGCACCCACTGGCCAATGGAGTTGAAAAGCTTACGTGACGTCGTCACCGAAAGTGTCCCACGGTTGATAATTAGATCCGAAATGGGGCTGACTACAAAGCAGAGCACGCCCATCGCAAAGTAGGGCAGTGACGAGAGCAACGCGTTCGACTTGACATTCAATTTTAACACTTTGCTCATGTAGGTGGGCATTTGCGTAAGTAGTGTGTAAAAGCCCCAAGTGAAGCCGCAATGTGCGGCCAGTAATCCATAGAAGGCCGAAGATGTGAAGATGGCTCTCCAGGGAACAGCCAAATTCTGCAACAGCAAGGGAATAAATCAAATTGGCCTTTTCCGAAATTTGCAGTAATGCACTGCTGTCTCACCTGACCGCTGTTATTGCTACCCGTAAGATTCTCGATGTACTCCCGTTCGATTTTGCTAATGGTCCTCGAAGTTGCCGGCTCGTTGGCACCCTGCCAGAGGAAGAGCAACGCCCATGCCAAGCTGAGTCCACCGGAAATATAAAAGAGTCCCGGCCAGCCCATGGAAGACTCAAATATGGCTCCACTACAGACCAAGATGACCGCCGTACCGAACTGAGCGCCCGAATAGATGCCGGTGGTGAGAAAGCCACGCTCCGTGCGTGGCACCCACTTGGATAACAGCGTGTGCACACATGGATATACACTGCCCTGGACGAGGCCAGTCAGCACACGGAGTATACAGACGTTCACCCAGCCACCCCTGGCAGCCATGGGATGGAAGAAGCAGAGGATACCACCAGCTGCTGTAGCCAATGCTATCACGTATTTGGCGCCAAAGCGTTTGGCCAACAGACCTGTCAAGAAATCCCGTTACATGTCAACCAAAGTTTGTTAAGCCCATCACAAATCATCTCACCAGATGGCACTTGGGACACGACATAGCCCCAAAAGAAACTGCTCAGAATCAGAGATTTGTCAGACGTACTCCAGTCGTAAAACGGAGATCCAGCCGTGGATTGTGTCATGGGAACTATGGCAGCCGAGATGTTTACCCGCTGGAAGTAGTTGATCATCATGCCCACGAACAAGAGGATCGCCTGCCAATGGCGAGCTCCAAAGATGCTGCTCGCTGAGAAGAGAGTAGACGATGTTATATAAGCATTAGACACGCATGGCAATCTTATAGGGACTCTGCTTTACTGGTTAAATGCCGGAGTTGGGATTTATTCAGAAGCGGAGTCCTCTCGCTGCTCGGTAAGTAGACCATTGTGAATCTTTGACTGATTCAATTGAATCGCTGAATGTGCGCGCAAAGCTCCACTATTTGCTGAAACTAATACTTTAGGTTTGCCGTTACACGCACTTAAGCTCTGTTTCAAGTGCACTCTCGATCGCTTTTATTAACAAGCATTGTGTCATTATCATTAACACTTGCTAATGCAAAAAAAAAAAAAAAAACAAAAAAAAAATAGAAGAAAAACCCAACACCGTCCTAATGGAAAAGTTTACCAGGCGCAGTGGAGTGCAGAAAAAGGGGAGTTCAGAACATTGTCTAGGTACATATATCATATCTATACGAAATGCAAATATTTTAATTATTTAATCTTCAAGTAAACCATTAACTTATTAAGCTTGTATATTAATTACTCATATAAGCAAACCGCTATTCAAAACGAATTACTTATCTTTGCTGTCATGTCACTTTCCGCTGAGCCATGAGATGGAATACGAAACTCTCAGGGAACATTCAGATGCTTATATATGACAAACATATGTATATACTATATGTCAAGAACATCGTATTGTGTGGGTCCAGCCAAAGAGTTCTATAGCCCCATTTCGTAGTCCATTAAGAGAAGAGCAATCGTGTCATACAGTACTATATCTACGGTATCAGCAGTGGGCACAAAGTGTCAATATTACGGTAACAGTCTCTAGGTTTTGTTTGGTGTTTATGTGCACGACAAATAAAGGCAGACGAGCTCTAAATGTAGACGCGTATCAATAACCTCTTACAGCTGATTAAGAAGCACTAAGGAGCTATGTCGGGCGACGATGTTTTCCGTTTTCCATTGCAATGAGTTAGATGATTGTAGATAGTGCGTATTCCACTTAGGTAAATCATAATTTTATGCTCCTATCTAATCAACAATAATTTTCTCGAACTGCCCTTTTGCAATACTCTTTTCCTGACAAAAGTTCTATGGCAACATCCACTTACGCTTTCTGAACTTATCCTCAATGCCATCAAAACTCATTGTTCAAGATAGATTATTATTTCTCGTCGATGCAGTGTGTTAACGTTTAACGCGGAAGCACTTCTTTGAGTCGCACAATTTGTTGTCCGCCGCGATGGACGGCGACTGAAACATGGAATAACATCACCTGCGGCTTTTATACGGCCTGCAAGAGTCCATTTGCAGCGATTATCTCCGAATGCTCGATTTCAGATAGCAGTGGCCCTGTTTAGCTTTAGTCATTATCGCACTTGGCCGCCATCGTAAAGTAATAAAATCCCAGTTAAATAATTGCGATATATCTTATTAGTAATATAATTTATACGTATTGTTCTTTTATTGCGTGTCTGTGTGAAAGGCTTTACATTTTACTGATATTAATTTATGTATTATCCGCCTATTATGTTATCAATTTGATTATGGTGTTGTAAGTCTTATCTCAACCAAACTCCACAGACTTTCCTCAAATTTCTGAGGAACCGTGTTTTTAAAGCCAAAGTGAGATTATCACCTAAGAAACTCGCGAATCTGTTTGCAAAAATACCAAGATTCTGAGTAAGGCAAACAAATATTTATCTTTTGTTCCTAATGTGAGTAATAAATGAATTAGAATATTATACAAGAAAATGGAGTAAATGAAAGAAACACTTCGCCGGTATTCATAATTATACCCTAAACCCAATGAAAATGGGTGCCACGCCCATTGTTTAATCAGCTTGAAGAATCTGAGTCGGTTGAGTCCATGTATATCCGTCAGTCCGTCTATCTGCCTGTGTGAACGTGTAAATACTATATTATACTATGAAACATGAATTTTTGTAGGAGTGTTGCTATGGTAAATAGAAATATTTTGTGTACTTGGATACCATTCCTCTGCGAGCGAGC
>JABVZX010000001.1:339886-353683 GCA_020883565.1 Drosophila pachea
GAATTGACAGCAGAAATTTACCGGAATTCATAGCACGTTTGCCAACACTTATATGGTCAAATTGATATTTAAATTGAGTACGCGGCTTGATGAAGTTTGCTAAATGTATTTACCAACACGGACCATTCTCGAATTTTGCAGCACTACTTAAATAAAGTGTAAACTCGCCTTCCTAACAACTCGTTATATTTGTTTTATATTAAATTGGTTTCAACAATGTCTAATCGTGTATCAGCCAGCGGCCTGCAAAACGATGAGCCGCGAATTATGACATTTCGTCCCAGCTACGAGGAATTCACCAATTTTTCGAAATACATCGATTACATGGAATCGCGTGGGGCACATAAAGCTGGATTAGTTAAGATAATTCCACCCGTGGAGTGGATTCCACGGCGCTCAGGATATGATATTGAAAATATAAATATGACTATACCGGCTCCTATTTGTCAGGTCGTAACTGGGTAAGCGATGCAGATAATACAAAGCAACATGTTTTTTTTTTAATGTCTGAATATTAGGGCGCACGGCATTTATCAGCAGATCAACATACAGCAACGTCGCCAAATGACATTGCGACAGTTCATGGACAAGGCGAACTCTGAGCTGCATCAGACGCCGCGCCATATAGACTATGAGGACCTGGAACGTAAATACTGGAAGAACATAACATACATATCACCGTTATACGCCGCAGATGTGAAAGGTACGTTGAGCGATGAGGATCTGGATGTTTGGAACATTGGACGCTTGGATACCATTTTGAATCTAGTCAACACTGATTATGGCATTGAAATAGACGGTGTAAATACAGCATATCTATACTTTGGCATGTGGAAGAGTTCGTTTGCATGGCATACCGAAGATATGGATCTGTACTCGATCAACTACTTGCACTTTGGTGCTCCAAAGACATGGTATGCCATCCCTCCGGCTTATGGCAGGCGATTGGAAAAGCTGGCCAACGAAAAGTTCGCGGAGAACTATCAGGAGTGCAACGCATATCTACGTCACAAAATGACTATGATCAGTCCCAAGGTGCTCCGCCAGCATAATATACCATATAATAAGATCACTCAAGAGGCTGGCGAAATTATGATTACATTTCCATTTGGCTATCATGCTGGCTTTAATCATGGCTTTAATGGAGCAGAGTCCACAAATTTTGCCTCGAAACGTTGGATTGAATACGGAAAACGTGCCAGTATCTGCAAGTGTCGCAGCGATATGGTTAAGATTTCAATGGAGACATTTGTACGCCATTTTCAGCCAGAACGCTATGAAAACTGGTTGAAAGGCGAAGATTACGGCTGCCATCCAGAGGAACCAGGTAAAATATGTGCTGCAGCACCTCCCACAATCAACGAATATAAAGTTTCGACGGAGAGGTCAGTTAAACATACAGTTGTGAATCTTAATTCTTATATATCTAACATCCTATCTCTAAACAAATATAGCCCACTGATCAGCAAACTAAAGGGTACAACACTCCAAAAACGTGGCTGCTCGCTATCCGAAACCAATGTTCAGTCGGATTTAGAAGATGATAAAGTGAGTGAATCCAGTCACAGCAGCGTTCCTCTCAAGCAAGTTGTGGTGAGGGTGCAACGCCAACCGTCCGTAGTAAAGCCGGAATTACCACCGAAAAAGTATGACTTCAACTCGGTTGCCGTAGTACGTATCAAGCGTCTATGGAATGCGCTGCCATGTGAGCAGCCGGGTACAAACCTGCTATCTAATGGAGTTGTGAAAAATACAAAACGCATGCGCTTTCAGACCAAGGTTTTGTCGCTCGAAGACGAGGACTAACCCAGTGTTTTACATCTATTATTACCAATATATTTTTAATCGATATCGATTTGAAGATCTCCTTTGTTAATAGTTGTCTAAGATCGAACAATCAAAACACATGCATACGTAAACCATGTGGCTAACGAAAGCTTTATGTCCAAAAATAATCTGTATATGACCGAACAGGTTTGAACAAATTTAATTTCCAACGTGAACCAGGAAGTTACTTGTAGAGTTAAAGTTAAATTACTTACGGACTTACAGTTGGTTTAAATCCTTAATGATATATACCATTCTGCAAGCTCCACTTTAAGAGAAAATTGGTTTGTACTTCTCAAGTATTGAATATGTTTACACATTTAATTATGTTCTTTATTTAACTTGCAACGCGCAGCTCGTCATGCTTTGAATTGAATTGATTTAATTTAAAATATAAAAAAAACTGAATTTTCCAATGTTCTGATATCACTGTAAACTGCTGAATACGATGGCTAAGGAAATCCGTCTTAAACGTTGCGTTCAATAATTCAGCATAAACTCATATATTTTTTACTTATTATATTAGATTTTGACATTTGTCTTTCCGTATTATATTTATATAAGTAAAATTTTAAAAACAGAAATATACTAAGGTAAACCTCATAATTATAAATGAATAAAGAAACTATATGATTTTTTTATCTGTGCTTGCACATTTCTATGATGGAATCTTCTCCCTTTATACCAACTACTACTGCTTGATGGATAATAATTCGGGTGATGATTACAACGATGATAGCGGCTCAAGATGAATGAATTACACACATTCTAAATGCGTGAATAAAAAAGGAGAAGGAGCGATTGCAGCTAACCGATAGTCGTAGATTTTGCTTGCTGAGTGTCGTACTTATACAGAGGATGGAAATTGGCAGGCTCTAAGTGATATCTTGGCTGGATATCTTCTTCTAGTGGCTGGCAAAATATATAATTTTGGAAAAATATTTCTATATATAACGTGAACTTAGGCTAGATAGCTATAGGTGTCTTTGTGTCCCTCCATGCGCTCCAGATACTCTTTTTCAATCAATATATCAATGCACTTCTTTATGACGGGAACATTAGGCTTAAAGCGGGTCGACAATTGATTGAGCACCTCGGATATAAGATTGGTGTGATTGAGACGCTTGCGCATTTTCATAATGCGCACAATCGCCGCCTGTATCAACAGCTTGCGATCCTCCTCGATGTGCTTGGTAACAGTTTCTTGTTCCACTTTAAGTTCAGTCTTCAATGGATGATTAATATTTATGCGACGCTTCTTGCTCTTATAATCTAAGAACAATTCCACTGTCGAATCGGGTGTCAGCCCATTTTCGCTGGTATTGGACGTCAGCACTTTGGCCTTGAGCAGTATTTGCAGTACCTAAAAATATAGATATTCGAACTACATAAACTGGATAAAATTTGCAAATTGCATTGACTTTTACCTGTATCAAGTTCTCCACTTGCGACTGCGTATTATCGCAGAGCTGTTGCACCGTGAAACTTAGCTGATCGTTAAACTGCAACAACACTGACATTTGGAACGTGCTCACTTGCAAAGTATAAACTGAGTTACTGCGATTCACGTTCATGATAAGCTCGCCCTTGGATTTGTGGTATAACCAATTTAGTTTGCGACCCGAATGGCGTCCTGAATAGAAAATTGTAAACTGTTGAACCGAACGTTCCAATTCCGAGGGCAACAAAAAGTTGTTGTTTTGCGTGAAGGGCCAGGCGTTTGTTGACAGCACTTCGATGCCGAAATCGATTTCATATGGATTATTTTGAGATTTCAGGTACTCCTTGAAATTTGAATTTAGATCCTTGGAAAGTCCAATATCCTGGAACATTCGCTGTAGCTTAACAGTGTATTCATAACCACACGTTTGCTTCAACTTGGAGATCATCATTGCCTCAGCGTCGTCTGATGCCGATGTATGACTGACTAAGCGCTTTGCCAGCATATTTGAGTAGTACTTCTGGAAGACATCCTTATCCTCAATGTATTTGAAGACGACCATCACTTGATTAAGATTATCCTCAAGTTCCTTATCCTCAGGATTCTTTGATGATTTTTTGAGCAGCAGATCGCAGTATTTAGCTAACAACTCCGGAGACTTGCCGGCATTGTTTGGTCGGGTTACCACATTGGAATTTATGAATTTGCCGCATGCCTTGTCCAGCGCGGCCACGAATCCATTGTCATTATCGAAAGCCGTTAAAACGAGCGCGTTGTACTTTTTGTGTGTGTCCAGTATAGTCTGTACATAAGTTTTTGGATCGTTGGCGGCATCGCTGGAGCAACACTTCTCGATAGCTTCCATACCCTGTTGCAGTATATGATCCTCGAGTATTTTCTTGAGTTGTTCTAGATTTTTTGGTGACAGGGACACCAAGGAATACATTCGCTTTAAGTCATCGTTTCTGTCTGCATTCAACAGATTTTGGAACTCGGTGTGGAATAATCGAAGATGCTTCTCTGTCAATACCTGTGCATTTATTTTAAATTACAACAATAATGATTTAAAGTTATTAGATGCCTTTTACATATATTAGTATAAATATGAATGATTATACGCACCTGCTCACAAGTCGATTTCAAAACACCCGCCGTAGTTTCATGCAGATAAGAAAGGGCATTTTTGGAGTCAGGGCCACGCACACGTTGTTTCTCTTCCTCAAGACGGTTTTCCACATGCTTCATGTATTCGGTCACCGTATTGGTCGATAGGAACGCGTCGGACTCCTTCTCGTAGAAGGCATAGGTATCGGCTATGAATTTAACTTCGAAATTATCTTTGTAAACCGAAAGTTTTCGTTCGTAGCCATCGGTGTCGTCTTCATTGAAACTTAACTCCACGTAGCATTCAATGACGTCTCGTACCAGAGCACGATTAATAAGTTTGCCGTGTCGCTCCTCCTCGATAGACTTAAGAATCGCTTTGGTCACCGGCTCGTTGAGCACTTGAAACAAATGTCCTTTCCAGGCAACCAAAGCCAGGCGATAAATCTTATAGATGCCCTTCTGTCCCTCTTCACACTCACGTTTCACCCAATTACGATTAAGGTAGTTGCAAATTCCATCAAGAACTGTGCTGGAAAACTGATACGACTTCCATTGGCGAGTGTAGCGAGATAAGAGTACCTCCTCGCCACTAATCGATTGGAAGGTGATCAACAAATCCTTCAAATAGTTTTCCAGGAATAGCTCCAAGCGATCATACAATTTCTTGCCCACCAGCTGAGCACCTCCAGCTTTTCCGCTGCTCCTTCCGCTGGGTGCTGCACTAACGCTCGTGCAATAGTCATAAACATGCGTATAATACCTCATATACTGTTTACGCGTTAAAGACTTTTCATGCTCGAATATTTGCAAAATACCCTCCACCAGCTCCTTCCATATGTCATCCAAATTGACAGGTCGCTGTGTTGTTTGAGAGTTGTTTGAACGGTTCATTTTGGCAGCCGATGGCAAATCTCGTTTGCCGTCTACCCGTTCTGGTTGGTTTTGTTGTCTGCTTTGTTCCTGCTGCTGCGGCTGCGCGGACACAACGACAACTTGCACGGGCGACTGGGACGTGGATTGGCTGTCCTGATTGCGTCGTTTGGCTGCTAATCTTGTCTTGGGTGTTTTGGTCGGAATTTTGGCAACTCAAGTATTACAATTTGTGGGTATAATATAAAATACTTATTTTCCAATCTGTAAAAGTATTCACATCAAAGTATCAGTTAACTTGGTTTACGTAAAAAACTAACTAATAATATTTTAATTCAGTTTCATATGTATTGCTTATTTAAGAAACATATGCTCACAATATAAAGCAACAACTATTTACCTAAAAACGTGTGGTATGTGCAAAAGTGCATGTAATGACAATATATATGTGGATTTGTGGGCACGATATGAAACAAAAAGTATATGTAATTCGATATGGCAACTCCATATTTGCAATTGAAAGAAAAGTAAAATATATAGCAATAGTAAACAAAAATAATATCGAATACCCTTGCAACACCAACATATAAATCTACATGCATACATACGCGAGCACTATACAAAAAGTGGTTGTGTTTGTGTATATGGGCATAATACAACTTCCTGTTGAAATAAACACACACCAACACACAACACCTAGTATCGCATATACATGTATATACATATGTATGGTCTACTTTAAACTTTTTTGTATCAATTCTTAATACTAAAAATATATTTTTAGGCATAATCGCATATAAAAAACCTAAAAAAAATAGCCATGTTGCATTTTGACTGGTTTAATATCTAAGGTCGTGATTTCCCTTTTGGAGCACACAGACGTTTTCCTCATCTTTTGTTCGCCATTTTCACAGCACAGGTACTCGCACAGGCACGAACAAAAAAGCTTAAAACTGCGATGGCATTCCTAAAGAATAATTTACCTGTTATTAGATTTTATTTAATGCTACTCTTGTATTTTTATGCAAATATCAGTACTTTTTACTTTAATTTAACTAAATTGACGATTTTCTACAGTTCACTCTTTCCAACTAAAAAAGGGGCTGAGTGTTGCCAGATCACATTGTTTGGCAATTCGATTTCATATCGTTTCTTGTCAATCTGTAATAAGTTGGCAGTTAGTTTTACACTATCGATAACCGATACCTTGTTTAGTAGCCCTGGTAATATACACAATTTAATCGATAAGTTAATTTTATTGCTGCAGCCCTAGTTAGTGTAAATAAATAAGGAAAAACGAAAACAACGGAAACATTTTGTAAACGTCAGAAAGTTCTGAACTCGTTATTTTTTGAGGGAATTAAGTCAGAAATACTTATAGATGGAGAGCTGGCGTCCATTGGCAGCGGCCATATTGTTAACGACGTTGTTGCTACTGCCATCGACCATAGGAGCCGCTACAACAACAAATGACAGCAAGAGATCGCAAAGTGTTAAAAAGGGAGAAGCGCCGTCATCCGCTCTTGTTATTCAAAACACCGACCAAAAGCCGTCAGTTGAGCCCGAGCAAGTTGTGGTTATTAGTGAAAAACCTCAGCGTCAGTTAAAGCCAGTGATTGGGACTAATTCCGATTCAACAGGCAAGCTACCGAGCGAGGATATCCACATAGAGCCTTCTAATGCGGAATTTCCAGAGACATACACTGGCGTTTTTTATATTTTAGTGGGCATCACAAGCTCAGCCATAGTGCTTCTGCTTGTACGCATATATCGGTAAGATATTGATTCATTTAGATGCTGTAATAAAGTAGCTTAACCTTTTGCAAGTAGCTTAACCTTTGTTGCTGATAAGCTTATATGAATTACTTTTCGCTTTTTACAGTCTCCGTTTATCACGAGCTGAGCGCAAGTACGGCGTGCAGGGGGATCGAGCCAATCAAGAATTGACGCCGCTGCCTATGGCTATAGAAGATGTAAACAGTGATGAAGATGAGGACCACACATTGTTTGAGGTAAATCGGCAAAGCATACGCATATTATGAACAGCATTTACTACACCTAAAGCCATGTGGTAATAGAACGATTCTCATTAAAGGAACTTGCCTTCTCAGTTGCTCACAGTATCAATTGTACTTGTAGTTATATTTTTTAGTGTATCGTAGTTACTAATAGCGCCTAAAGTTAAATTGCCTTATAAGGTGGTGTAAGATTCTTGTGCATTTTTCTCGAAACCAAAAGCAAACAACTGAACATCACGTTTAACAAAAGGAAACAAAAAAGGAAAACAAAAACAAAGAACAAACACAAAACAAAACACTTGTGATACCAAACGATATGTATGTAAGAAGTTGCAAGCAGTTCATACGACAACAGCTTTGAATTTATATTGTATACATACATATATAACTTATGTGGACAAGCCCAGCTCATTTGTGGGCATGTGAATAATCTTTGAAAGATATACAATTAAAAATGCATAAATGTTAATAAAAAAGATGTGTTTTCAAAACGTTTAAGCAGCTGCTCTCTTTCTCATATCTAATAGTTTTTATGTGAAGCTCTCGTATTCGTTATTAGTTTAGCTTTATTTATTGACACACACTTACACACACACTAACTTAAAGCGAATTTAAGAATATACAATGAAAGATTTATAATTCTTTTACAGTTACATTCAGCTTAAAGACTAAGATCACATAATAATTTATTAACAATACTGCGGCTGCGCCTACGGAGCCAAAGCAAGCACAAGAACAGTGTGTTGCCCTTTTAATTAAAGTACTTAACGGAGACGCCTAACTAGATCTAATATTAGCGATTAGTGTTAACCTTGACGCGCTTTCGATTCGTTGTCACTCTTTACTGTGCATCTAACAAGTACTACGGCACAACATTTTGTTCTAGTATTTCTTATTGTTTGCAGAAATGTATGTTTGTAGGGAATACTAAATCATGCTGCCAAACATGCGTTTGCCGCGCGTTAAAACCAAACTGACAACCATAACAGTTAACAGAAAGAACACAAGACTTAGAAATGTGGTAATAAGACGACATCTTTGGCGAAACTTCTTCTCTTTTTCCATTTTAAGTCGTAGTTGTTCCGCACGCGGCAAGTCAAGCGTGAAATCAGATTCGGGCCGAGACGATGGCTGCAAAGAAAAATATATTAATTTACAGCTCGATTCCTTACAATTTGTAGCAACTTGTAGTATTAAAGGAACTATTAACTTTAATTAAAAAAACCTTAATAGAGGTCCCTCAAACCACTATGTAGTAAGTGCCTAGCAAACTAACAATTTTTATTAAAAGCTCGATTAATACACATTTCACATTGCATATATTGTTGGGTAGGGTCAGTTCAGTACGACGATTTTGAATATGAGGTTGACCCGCGCCTGACGCTTTGGTTACTTTGACATTGATGTCGAGCCGTATAGTCGCCGGCTTGATCTAATTTAAATATACAATTTTTTAATATTTTAGGCTAAGGCCCCCTTGGTTCCATTTTGTTTGATTTATTTGTTAAGCATTTGAGCTTGGGTTTAAATAGCCTTCCATAAATCATAGTAAAGACATTCACACATACATATGTATGTACTACATAATATGCGTACATTTTTGCAATAGTGTAAGGCGTGGCACTCTCGAAGCCACACAAACACACACCGGCGCAACCAAAAAAGGGCGCAACGCATAAAAATTTGACCCACTAAACAGTCAACGTTGTTGTTGTATTTTGCACATCTTCAAGTTATTTTTCTTCAGTTGCCGGTTTTAAATTTTAGCGACACAACCTTGAAATCTGTTGAAAAAGCTTAATATACCTGTGCCTGCGTGTGTCTGCATATTTACGTTATGTTAATGCAACAGGTTTGTTGATTCTCACTTTACATGTAAGATGTTATGTAACTTATGTAAAATATTTTAACATTCTGTAATTGTCAAACTGCAAGTAAAAAAAGTACTAAATCGATTGCTGGGAAAGTATTATAACAACTACAAACACAGCTGATTTGTATTTCCGGGTGTGTAATTTGCTACAAAATTCTAAAATAGGTCCATAATAACCCCAATCGTGGGATTGGTCGTCTTGCAAAAGTGCCGCATATGTACAAACATATGTATGTATACATATCCAATTTCAATAATATCGGCAAGTGAAAGTTGCGCATATGCAATATAGTCATTAAAAGGGCATTCAATTTTGAGTGTTCATATACACACAGACAGTCACACTTATTCCTAGGAGATTTATTTTAAGGTGTGAGTAAGTGTGGCCGTAAACTGTCTGTTGAGCAATTCACATTTTTGCACTTCATTGTGAGAGTCGTTTCTTATTTATGTACTCTTTGCGTGTATTGTCTTCGCTTCGTTTTCGGTGATCAGGTCTGTGCCGCGTCCGTGCGTGAATATTACGTTCGCTATCAATGCCTGCTGCATCGGTACAAACACACATTTGCTCATAAAAAAAAAAAAAAACAAACATACATAACCATTTTTGTGATATATGAAATGAGAAATTAAAATGAAAACAGCTTTGCGGTATCTATGTTTGCCTTCCGGCTTCTTTTCTCTGCTTCTTTGCGCATCCAGCTTCAGCCACGCGTTGCTTGGCCTCCGTTTTCTTTTTCATATCTGCTTGACTAAGGTCGCTGCTGCCTTTGGTTATTGCTGTTTTAGTTATTTTTTTTTGCTTTTGCTGTTTATCAGTCAAAGTACTTTGAACAAACAACGTAATCGAAGTGTTGAGGCTGACGAGAAAATTACCGCATTAATGACTTTCATATATGTGTGTTCGTGCATAAGTATGTGTTTCCATTTATAACGGTTTTATTCCCCTGGCAAGTGCGACGCAGTTGAAAGCAGTTCCAAGCAGCTAGAACCTAGCATTTGGACGCGACTCTGTAAGATCATCGGTTAGCAAAGCTATCGGATGCAGTTTCAACAAGTATAAGTTTTAATTAGGTAAGGAATAGGAAAAGTAGAAAGAGCGAACGAGTGGAAAAGAGCGAAGAAGAGAGGAATCCACTACGGGAATATGCAAAGTAGTTCAGTAATAACTTTACAAACAGTTCCTTTATGAGCGGTGAACATGAGAAGGGTAGATTAATAGAGTGAATATACGAATGAAATATAGAAACCACTAAAATTACTATGGGAAAAAGTTCGTATGGGAAACACTGCACGTAAATTATTGGATTCCCGGCCAAAAATCGAATATGTTAAGTGATACTAATTTGCAAATGATGCCACTATAAACTTTGAATATTTGACGACAGTATTGTTAATATTGATTCGTTTAACGTATTGACGTTATGTGTGAACCATAGGTATGAAAACTAAGCTGAATCTGCAAATTCCCCGAAATCTAACCTTGGCATAAGTTGAACAACCGCCTGTCCGTTCGATGTTTACCAATATTTTGCAATATACAAGTTGAAAAGAAAATCCATAGATATATGAATTAACTGCTAGCCTTTTAATTTGCAGCACACGTTTTCCACTGACATTGAAACCACTAAATAAATACACACAAATATCAATTTTTCGACTACATGTTGGCCAAGTTTAAACATTACTTCATGCAACTGCTTAAAGCCGCAAAAATCGCTGGAAGAGAAAACAAATTTGAACACGTACTCGGGGTAAGTACCCAAATGCAAATATCCATACGTATGCACTATATGCAAAATATACATACATATACACTGAGTGTCTCTGTAGGAAATCCATGTGCGCAGAGCACGTTCCAAGATGCTGCCTGCATAGCTTGGCTTAGCTCTTCAGCTTTGTTAATACTTAATGCAAAGCAATATCTTATGCTGGGTAATATTACCCATTTCTGCAGGCTGGATCTGCAATCTGCACGGTTGAAGATCTAAGAGTGAACTGATTTTCGGAGCGGAGGCATAGCCAAAGACAATGATAATTTGCGATGATGGAAATTTAACGTTTTTATGTTAATTGAAGCGAAATGTGGCAACAAGTTTGAGAATTTGACAGCCAGACCCGGTTATATATGCACAAAGCCGACAGGCTTTAAGTAACGCAAATTATACATACATTTGCATTATTTTATTATTCAATTATGCAACGGACGGTCTGTTTTTCTTTTCTTATACCTTCTTTTTGAGCTTGAGGGCAATTTAATTGGGGCTTTTCTTTTTGTGGCACCATTGAAAACGCATTCAACAGTAACTAACTGAAAACCACAACGAAATGTTGCACACGAGCACCCAGCTCCGGAAAAAGTAAAAATGAGCGATTGGAAAAGTGATCGGACTGTGGGGAATGGGAAGGAGGGGGCGCTTGTTTGCATCGAGGCACTAGGTAATGGCTTAAACGGTAGCGACTGCTTCTCGAGTCTTATCAGTGTGTCATCGAGTCAATCAATTCGCAACACGCAGTCGAATTGTTTCCAATTGGCAGCAAATGATTTGGTGAATAGGCGTCGGTTTAATATATATAGCAAATTATCCCCTTGCTTAGATAATTAGTTTAGGCATTTGATCGTACAATTTTTGCACGTGGTGTATGAGTCATTATTGTGGCTGGAGTCAGTACAGCTTCCGTGCTGTGGCGCAATGATTCAATTAGCTTTATATAAGATATTGCGGCCTTAGGGCAACCCGTAAGCAGCTAATGATTTGTTCGAAAATAAGCTCAGGGTGAGAAAACGGTAAATACACAAAGCGAGAGAGATTCAGCTTATGTTGATAAATGTCCATTGGACATGGATCAAATCTTTAAATTTCTCAAGTGGAGAATTGATTAGAATTGCCTGTAATGATAGGGGGACCCCAGCGACTGCGACTGCGACTGAGCGAACACGGACTAGGTAAGTGGTTGAATTTGAGCCTGATCTGGTGACAATTTTGGGTTGCTCTTGGCCAAATGGAAATGGCAGTCTGTTTCTGATAGGTGCCTCATTGGCGCACTGAAACGTTGGCGATGGTCTTGCTTATTGCAACACCTTGTGGCAGCTACTGCAAAATGGTAAAAACTGCAGCAGCAGCTACTATGTGTGTTGTGACCAAATTGTCTCGTATTTTGCTTTTCTGTTTCTGTTTGCGTTTGCAATTTCGTTTTCGTTTTCGTTTTCATTTTCGTTTTCGTTTTCGTTTTCGTTTTGGCTGTCAAGTCGAGAAACGAGTTATTCGCCGGTCAATCAGCCGTTCGATAAGGCGCGAGAGAGGGACGGCAAATCATCTGATTATAGCCAGCTCGTTTGTTGCTTTCGCAGCATCCTTCTTGTGCCTGGTTGTGGAAACGTCCTTAAAGGTCATTCGATTTGTAGGGTAACACAAATGCGACCCGCCACACCGGTTTTCGTATTTGCCACTTGTTGCATGTGGCTTTCGTGGGCACCTATTTTATCTGGGCACCCAATCAATGGCGGTCAGTCGGTCAGCCAGATAAGCAGGCAGCGCAGAGCTACCTGTTCGCCAAGATTCTGCAGCCCCGCTTAACGGAATTTTAAGGTTAACTGGTGCCGATTTCAGCTGTGATACCCTATACCCCGAAAAGGTGAATTTTTCGGCCAGCTTGCTGACAAAGGGTGAACGGCATGCAATGGAAATTTTATATCTTTTTTTTTTAATTTTCAAGACTTATGCAATCGATTGATACCCATAAATCTTGTGTTATTTTTTATTATTATTTTTTTTTTCTGGTAATTGACACTGGGTATCCAAGAGTCGAAGATGCTCTCTTGCTTGCTGTTGGCTTCAGATTTGCATTAACTGTTTGACATGTCTTAAAGTGCAGTAGTGGCAGCAGAAGCACAGCAGAAAAAACCTCAAGTTCAAATCGCGCTTGAGAACGTGCAGGCTGACTAGCAAATAGGTACACCTAAAATACAGAAATTTACTTATATGTACATACATATATAAAAATATAAGTATGGCTGTGTCGTCAGTTAAGGTGAATAAACCGAAAGTCGTGCGGTACCTGATTTCTGTTGCCGAGCTGAGTCAACAAAATATGACAATAATAGTTACTTCGTATTGGCTGGCAATGAAAGTGAAATCTCATTGAGATTCTCCAAGCATTGGCCCAGAGACCAGACCCAAACAAGGCCCGCGAAATTCGCTCGATTAGTACAGAGCGGATATTGCATAATTTTGGCACAGAGTAAGGCAAAGACCAGCCGAATTCAGCTGCTAATGGGCCTCGACTGCAGTATTTGTACAGAGAATCAAGTTCTGTTTGCCAAGCACTCATCGAATGTGTCCGTAAATGACAGGCAACGGAGACATTTTGGACAGACAGCTCCAGGGAAGAAGTGGGCGTTTCCAACGGACAGCTGCAAGAACCGCCGCATGCAGTTGGAAAAGGGACCCACAAGTGGTATATATGTATATCTGTATCTATATATATCAGGCTACGTGGAGTGGCCGATGTAATGCCTTAGATTCGTGCATCTTTCTGTAGGGTCTGACTGATCGGAACAGTAGTCTCCTATGCGGCACGCACATCATTAATCATACTACCAAGGCACGAACCAAATCGAAAACATTGGCCATGACAGCGATAATATCGCATATCGCCTG
>JABVZX010000001.1:415395-429636 GCA_020883565.1 Drosophila pachea
ACAGATCCGGGTATTATATACTGCACGAATATTATGCTCTTATTTTTATGGCATTCCCCATGTGCGTTTTATGTGCGCTCCGATAAAGCTGTCGCCATGTCTCTGCGCGCGTGTGTTTGTCAGCGTGTGGCCTCAAGGTGTCATCTTATGGTGCCCTCGCATTTTGTTAACAAATTTCACTGCTCACGTCCAGCCATCCAGGCCACCAGCGAGCAATCGAGCAGTTGTCAAGCCTTTTAAGTTGCTAACAAGCTAATAAGCCATTGTCGACAAATTAGTTTGCACGTAATGCATCAGGACCAGCAGCACCAGCACCAGCACCAGCAGCAGCAGCATTTCCTCCGCCGACAACCGCTTCAATATCGTAATTTTAGGGAGCCTGACGCTGTGCCAGTGAAGCTAATTAAAAACTTTTGGTTAGCATTTTTGTAATTCAATTTGCGCTCCAACCGTAATTAATCTTATTTACTTTGTAAAGGCAACAGCCACAATTTAGTTGGGCCACAACGCAAATGCCAAAGCAGGTCCCAAAACGACTGATTCGCAGAACGTGGGGGTGGGTGTTTGCGCCGGCGTATGTGGGTAGGTGCGCCCCTGCCATGTATAATGAATGCGGCTACAAATGTGCAACGTGTCGTATGCGCAACCAAAGGGGGCCAGGTGCTCCAAAACCCTTGGCCATCTCCCAAAGTGGTCGCCCTGACGGCTCCCCGCTGATCCATGCCATCCCCTCGATTCATGCCAAGTGTGACGCTGTGCGCGGAATATGCAAAAATTAAAATTCTGACAGTTGCTTACGTATGCTGCATGCAGAAGCAAGGCCTGCATGTCGTTAGGCGTGACTCACGTGACTCACGGCTTATGACACCCCGGCCGATGCTGTGGCCTACTCTACGTATGCGCAATATTACCGTCACTTTATTGAATGCACTTTATATCGCCATCGCTGCAACTGCAATTGCTGATTGGCATGCATTGATTACCCTGGCATGTTTTGAATTTTTGCAGGATGCCGCAATTTGCGTCAAGTTTCATTTGGAGCGCGAGAAAAATCCGCATAAATTCAACAGCCGCATGAAGAACAAGCTTTGGTATTTTGAATATGCCACGTCCGAGACGTTCGCTGCCTCTTGCAAGAACCTGCACGAGAATATCGAGATTGTGGTGAGTGTTCCATGGAATTGGCAAAAAGGCTAAGAAGGCACTAACCATTTTCCCCGTTCATTAGTGCGATGGTGTTGCCTTGGACTTGGCCAACGGACCGCACTTACAAGGCGTGGCCCTGCTGAACATACCGTACACCCACGGCGGCTCTAATCTATGGGGTGAGCATCTCTCACAGAAGCGCATTCGCAAGAGTGCTGGCCCCTTTGGCAAGAGCAAAAAGTTGAAGTCTAGTGATAAAGAGTTCTCGGCGACGAGTTTCAATTCCGTGGATCTTTCCGTGGCCATACAGGGTAAGCGGGAGATTTTGAGGAAGATTTTGGGTAACTACTAAATGGGCGAGTTTCTTTCTGCAGATTTCGGAGACCGATTGATCGAGGTGATTGGCTTGGAGAACTGTCTGCATATGGGCCAAGTGCGAACAGGACTACGCGCTTCGGGTCGCAGATTGGCACAGTGCAGCGAGGTCATCATCAAAACCAAAAAGACCTTCCCCATGCAAATCGATGGCGAGCCCTGGATGCAAGTGCCTTGCACGGTGAGCAAAGCACAACATCTCTTAATGGAAGTGCACATATATTTCGATTACTATTATTTGTATATATTTCTAGATAAAGGTAACTCACAAGAACCAAGTTCCTATGCTGATGGCGCCACGCTCCGAGAAAGGACGCGGCTTCTTCAACATGCTCTGCAGCTGATTCAGGCGCAGCGCATCGAGCGACTTCATTGGCCACAGGCGACAGCTGGCCGAGTCAGCCGATGAGCTGGAGGATGATTACCGCATTGTAACCAGAAGCACCACCGTCCACAACTTACCTTAGCAAACATAAGCAAAAGCAGCTTTCAAATGTATATAACCCGCAGAGGACGCGGCTGCATGACCAGTGTCTGAATTAAGCAAATATTCATTAGTGGTCGAATCGAATCGAGACGAATCGAATCGAGTGAGTTGTAGAGCTTTACAAATAATTTTTAATAGCCAATTGTACTGTACGACGCGTACTATAAAAGCAAAATGCATTCCATATAGTTGAGAGTGTTATATACACACATATATGTATACATGTGCACTGCGATTTTGTATATATGTATTGGATAAGTTAAGCTAAGTATAAAATTCTCAGAGTTATGCATCCGTTGTTAACCAATCGAAAGCTTTAGACGTACTTTAGAGAGCGGTACATGTATTTATTAGACGCTAAGAACACACACACACACCCACACACACGTATGCGCGTCAAACTTGTCCAATAATGCAACTAAAATGAGACCAAAACTAATGTAGTGCGAATTTCAAAAATAGAGCACAATTCTACACACAGATATGAATATGAAATATATGTAGTATATATATAATATACACATTTACATATACATGTTTACAATTAAATCCGTCGAAAGTAGTGCTCAGTGCTGTGTGCCGCATTCCAAGATCAGAGAGTTTTCCTTCATTTCGCAGACATATATAGAGAAATCGAATTTATTTAGTTTTACAAGTTCCTAAAAATATTAAAACATATCATTGGCTACACGTTCAAAAGATGTCCTAAAATTAAATTGAGTTTAGTGAAATCCTGTTTTGAGCACACAGCACAGCAGCAATATATAGATATACATATATATTATTTATTTATTATATATATTGTACATAGACAAATGTAACTTTGATATCCAAAATATCAATGAAATGGTGCAGCTTTAAATGAATTTTGATATAAAGAAGTAACTACAAAAAATGCGATACAAATGCTATACAAAAGCGAGAGCAAACGGTGTAAATTTGATATAGTCTAATATATATCTATATTCATTTATATATATTTGCCATATAAATACTCAAGCATATACACACCAATAAAATACGAATCAAACATGAATCGAATCGAATCAATATCCAAAGCAAATCTTTGAAATAATTTTAGATCAAACTGTATATGTAGTGCACTGAAATGTCTAGCGAATAGAGATGCCTATGCTTGGAACGATATATAGACCTATATATTTATATAGGCGTCAGTTCCTAATGTAGTTAATGTATAAATCGCCTAATTGTATGTAAATATTTTAAGTTGAAGTTAATCGAGATTACGTAAATCATTCCTGTGTAGCTATATCAGAGATCAAACTACTATATTTGCATAATATATTCGAACACATAGTACCTAACTAATCACGAACTATACTCAGTTGTTGTATTATTATCAACATATGGTATAGATATATCTCTTGTTTATGCCATTTCTCAAATGTTAGTCTAGCGGAGAGCTATTCTCATTTAAACTATCTAAGTAGAGAAGATTAGGAATCGGATGGAACTGTTCTACAGCAAATATATACATATACAAAGATATGTGCACATTTTGTTTTCCATTACTAAACAAGCGAATATATTCACAAAGCATATTGAATCCACTTAAGTTTTGCAAACAACATTTTCAATGCAAGTCCCAATGCCACGTGCATTGGGTTGCAAATGCCACACAGTAGCCAGTTAACATTAATTATAAATGAATCAAGGAAGATCTACTCTTAACAAACAGAATAGAACTATGTATGATAGGGTAAAGAACTATATACAATAGAACTATAGACTAAAATGTATTTATTTACTGACATTAAGCTAAATTAGGAGATACTAACTAAATTGAAATACTTAAAAAAGCTAAGCTATATGAAGGGAGTGTAACCAAACCTTTCGAAAAATATATATACTACGTTAGATAAAGCAAAGTATAATTGAAATTTTGAAGCTTCTTGTCGCATAGAATTAGTTTTAATTAATTACCTTTAATATCAGTTTTCACTTGTATATATGCAAATACTAAATGGATCTATCTGTATCATCTGCCTAGTTTAATTGTAGCGAAATTCATAAATGTGCCATTATGCAGCTTCAAGTGCTAAAGTTATTAACTAAATTAGGTATTTCGATTCTGTTGAAAAAAACACGCTCCACTTTTCAAAGTTTTCCAACTATTTGTAGAAGATAAATCTCATTTGATTTGCTTTACAATTGTGCCAAGGCATTTGAAAACATTTATGTAGAATAGAATCATAGTCCATATATAATCAATAATAAATACTGTCTATCCTTATAGATGTTATTATATCAATGCGCCTCGTTTTCTTGAATCGAGAGGCCGTATTTATTGGAAAGCTCTAGCTTAACATATGGGCCGAATATACTTATAAATGTGAGAACATGATTTGTGCTCTCCTTGCCGAATTGTGCCAAGATCTCGGAAGTGCGGCAAGGGTGCAGCGCCATGAAAGGACGAAACAGCACCGGATGCTCCATTGGCGTTATCATTTGGTATAGATCGCTGCGAGACGCATCCGGCATAAATGCCGTCCAGGCCGCCTCCACATCCAAGAGACGACCATCTGCGAATCAGCGGTCAACACACAAACTACGTTAAATAGCGATTTTTAGCTTACCCGATCTGTGTGCCTGAAGATAGAGCATAGGCACTTGATAAGAAATGCTATACACTATGTGATATTCCACACTGATCAACTCCTCTTCAGTTGCCTTACATTTGATCTTTTGCGTATACTTTAAAAAACTATTCGCCTCTTGATTGTTCTAAGCAAAAAAAATATTTAATACTCAGCATGGAAAAATTAATTATACTCACTTTTTGAATTAACTCCCAGGTATCGTTTAATCCTTGTGAGACTTGCAGGAACTCTTTGGCCTGGCTAAAAAACTGTGCCCACGTTAGTGTAGCCATTGCACCCTGAATTAAGAGAGAATAGGATTAGAATAGAGCTTGTCGCACGTGACTCTATCTTAACACTAGATGCAAAGACATTAAATTTCTTTTTATTAGAAGTACATAAGCCTCATAAACACATATATTATACGTAATCGACAAATCGAAACTGTTTACATTTTAAAGCTCCAAACTTCCAATACTTAAGCTAACAGATATTCAACGATACTACGAAGCGGAATTCACAATTCATAATGCAGTAAAACTTATATTTCAATGCTCGCCACTTTATCTCGGTAATTGTTCAGGTGGCGGACACTTGCACGTTTTCATTGCGTCGCACTTGCACCACAGTCACGGTGCTAGCTTTGTCATCAAACTTGCACGTTACGGTCACTTCGCTTAGCTGGAAGGTGAAGATCTGTGAGCCATATTTTGTGCGTAGATATACGGATCGGGGATCGGCTTCTAGAATGTCCACAATGCATTGCTTTTGCACTTGCAGTTCCAACAGCTGTGCCTCCGCATGCTCGTTGAAACAAACGTTCAGTCGATGACTGGCCATCACCCAATGCGGGACGCGCACAGCGTTGGGTAAGGGTGGCAGGGGTGGTGGTGGTGGCACCGAAGGCCGCACATCTACACTTGATGTGTAGCCAGCGGCTCCATAAAATTCTATATCCGACTCTTCACCGTCGGGCTCTTGACGCAAGTCGTAAAAGTCGGCGTTGTTTTCCATGGGAGTGTGACCTTATGATTGATTGACACAAGGGAGATCAATAAAAAATAAGCAAAGACCTTTTGCATGTCTTCTCAAACACACCTGAGTCCACGCTTAGCACGGGTGCATCATAATATGGGATGTACGGCTTGATATCGAGTATTGGGGTACCATCGACCATATCTGTGCCAAAGAAGCTAATGGTGGAGCCCTCAATCTTCTCTATTTCGACCAGCGATAGTCCTATTGGACATGGGCGATGAGGAGAACGTGTAGAAAACACTCCTATTCGTTCACCAGCCAAGCGAGGAGGTGCAACTTTTGCTTTGGGATGTGCATTGTTGCGATGGAAATGGTAGATTAACCACATGTGTGAAAATTCGGAGAGACCTTCCAAAGAGTGCTCCGGATTGGTAAAGACTCCATCATTCAATTGTACTTGACTTCGAAGTCGACTGCCTACGCTCGATTGACGGGGCACGGCGCGTTTTTCCGGGAAGGCTGTGCGTATTATTCCAATTGGCTTCAAGAGGGCCACGTCTAAGCTGCCTTTTGCAGTATTGTCATGGCCGCTGGTGCTCTATGGTTTACTTCAGGTTATTATTTTTCTCAACGCCGCGTCACTCACCTTCAACGCACCTGCTGCAGTTGCACTGTATCCTTGGAAATTTTCTTAGCGGTGCAACCTTCGCAGCGAAAATCCTGCAGCAGCCGGTTTATAGTTTCAATGTCCTTGCGCTGCACATGCTGCAAATTTCGCACTTGCTGTCTGCACATGTAAACGAATTCAAGGTGCATAAATAACTGTGAACTTGAACTTCAGCAATGTGAAGGAATTTATGATACCTCAAGTTGTTAATCTCGTTGCGCGCAATTGCCAATTGATTTTTCAAGTCATCCTCGTGCATATTCGTTATGCGTAACAAGCGAACCGTATATTACACTTACTTAATACAAAACAATTCACAATCGCTTAATTTTAGAACTTTTTAGATTTTGCATATTTACCTATCACTCTTCGAGCGACATTCGTAGTTTCGATAACAAGGATGCAACGCACCAATGAGATTGCCAATTTGACAGTCACAGGTAAATCACTTCTCTGCAAAATTATCGCGCGATAACTCGATATCTTAAGCCATCCCTAGTCAACAATGACTTTATAAATTTTATGTGAGCAAACCGAAAACCCAAGCACACTTCGATTTCTTGGTTTGAATTTTAAATAAAGAAAACGTAAGTACGTTTTGCCAGCCTGTATTGACCGCTAAATAAATAAAAATAGATTTCAATTACTGCTTAGACCAATTAAAAATATAAAAATGTCGCGAGGAAGCTCAGCCGGTTTTGACAGACACATTACAATCTTTTCGCCCGAGGGACGCCTATATCAAGTTGGTAAGTCATTTGCGGAATTGATCGAAAAGTGTACCACTTACCAAGCTCTCTCTCCTACAATGTGCTCAGAATATGCATTTAAAGCAATTACTCAGGAAAATATCACTTCTGTGGCTCTGAAGAGCGGTGACTGTGCTGTTGTCGCCACGCAGAAAAAAGTGATGGAGAAAAATATTGTGCCAGAGACTGTAACCCATTTGTTTGGTATTACCAAGGAAATTGGTTGTGTGATGACCGGACGTATTGGTAAGCTCAAATCAGACGATTGCCACTATCAGTAATGTTCTCATGTTGAATCTCCAACTATGCATACAGCCGACTCCCGGTCACAGGTGCAGAAGGCACGTTATGAAGCCGCTAATTTTCGGTACAAGTACGGCTACGATATGCCTGTGGACGTACTGTGCCGCCGCATAGCCGACATTAACCAGGTGTACACGCAAAACGCAGAGATGCGCCCGCTGGGTTGCAGCATGGTGCTGATCTCGTACGACGATGAGCTGGGCCCATGCGTCTATAAAACGGATCCAGCCGGCTACTATTGTGGTTTCCGTGCCTGCTCGGTGGGTGCGAAAATGGTTGAGGCGAACAGCTATTTGGAAAAGAAATACAAAAACAATTTATCCGAAGAAAAAACCATACAGTTGGCCATCACATGTTTGTCCAGCGTATTGGCTGTTGATTTCAAGCCACATGGCATTGAGATTGGAGTTGTGAGCAAATCAAATCCACAGTTCCGCATACTCGACGAAAAGGAGATCGAGGATCATCTAACCAAAATTGCTGAAAAAGATTAAACGCCTAGCGTATAATCCATAGATGTTACAACAACTATTTTTACAGCTTAATTGGAATTATGGAAGAAATATACAAAAAAAAAGGAACGTCCTTTATTTGCCTTTCTTTGGATGCACTTTTCCGCCATATTGCATGACAAATGCGCTGACGTCAAACTTGCGCTTACAGCCCTGATAGTTCATATAACGTATCTTACCAAAGATGGAACGCTCCTTCCAGCCCTGATCGTGGATGCCACCTATGGACCACATGCAGCCTACATAGCCATTGGGATCGCGACCGTCCAGGCTATATTTGTCATTCAAAAGTATGCTATACTTCAGCGCTTGTTCCGGTGTTTCTGTCCACTCCAATATCTTCTTGGCCCAATACATGCGAAGAAAGCCGTGCATTTTGCCCTCCTTAACCAGCTGCAGCTGGGCGGAGTTCCAAAGATCGTCGTAAGTGCGTGAATTCTCCAGTTCATTCAGGGTATAGCACGGGTTACGCTTGTCCTTTCGATGCGCCTGGAGCGTTTGATACGCCCAATCATGCAATCCCTTCAAACTGTCGTAATGCTCATTGTAATAGCAAAAGTTATCGGCCAGCTCCCGACGTACAATCGCTTCCTCGCAGAATGCATCCACCGAAGCCTTATAAGTGCTGCCATAGCGCTTAACTTCCAAGACGCAGCGCTGTGCTGATATTTGGCCGAAATGCAGCCAGGGCGAGAGTCCTGACAAGGCATTGGCTGTTGGATCGTTACGCTTTTCATCGAAATAGCGCAGGCGTTGCGTACAGAACTCGTATAGCTGTTTACAAGCAGCGGTGTAGCCAGGCTTGGCCCACTCAACGGCATCCACAGACTTGTCACAAGTCAGCATCGCCTCTGCAGCAACCCAATCGACGGCCTTCTCTTTTGTTAGACTTTTATGCGGATGCTTTAAAATGGGAGGGAACTCGCTGAGATATTCGCCTAGCTTGGAGTTTATTTTGCTGCGTATCGTACGTGCTGCGTATTCCTGCTTCTCTGATGTCACCCATAGCGGCACAACGTTGTGTGCGTCCACTTGGGTGAAAGGTACATCACTCGGCAACGCCTTCAACACGTCCGACACCCATTGACGTGGTAATCGCAAGGGCGAAAAGTCACATATGATAGCCCCGATTTTTTGGGATTGCACAAACTTCGGTAATTGCTCAACAGCTGGCCCGAGTAGCAGATGAAATGAGATATCCAATTCACGACACTGCTTTTCCACCTCTTGCAGTCCACCAAACATAAATTTGTAATGTCTCAGCGTAGCGTTTAGAAACGTAGGCACAACGCAAAAGACCACACTCAATGGCAACTCCAACTTCAAGGCCAGCCGCTGCGCAAATAGGAGTGCCCAATTATCTTGCACACGTGCATCCCGAGACATCCAATACACTATTCCGCCTTTGCAGTGATCCTTCACATCATTAACTTCACTTAGAACACGCACTCTCTTTTTTTTAAATGCGAATTCGTGCACATTTGACGCGGCTGCAAGACGCTGTTCTTGCATAAAACTCAAAAACTGCTCAAAGCTTTTGTAGCTCGGCTTAATGTGTTTTTGTGGCGTAATATTAACAGTTTTTTCTTCGCTGCTACTCTCATTGTCGCTGTTTGTGTTTGTTTTTGCCTTTTTTTTCGCAGTGCCTCCAGCGCGGACGCTTTTGCTACGTTTCATATCTATTCTAAATGTAATATATAATGAATAAAAATATTGATTTTTCGTTTCGATTTATACTCACAATTTAAATAGGACACGGCACCCGCCAATCAAAACTGATTTATTTACCGCAGATCCACCAAATTGCATTGCGCATTGCGCTTAATGCTGAAACTTTTTTCGTATTCTCCCTGATCTGGTCACACTATTCACCATCAAAGCGAAATGCCGTTAATCGCCAAAAATAAATTAACATTTACTTAACATTATATTTTCAGCGGATATTAAATACAAATAAATGGCGATTTTCAATATTTCATATATTTACTCAACTGCTTACATGATTTGTTTGTTTAAATAACTTTCTTGATATACAGATATATTCTTCTTCATACATATACATTGTACCGTTTAGCAAGTGTTACAGTTTCGCTTGATTTTGCCGTCTTTGGAAATACGCTTAATCTACACTCGATTTGTTTACGTTTTTGTTAAATGTTTAAACGTGTATATACAGCTAAGAAAGGGTGTAGTCTGGATAATAGTAAAATATATATAAAATATTGAACTTGCTTTAAAATTTGCATTTATACTTATTTAAAATATAAATCTAAAGAATTTACACTACAATAATTTATAGCGAAACAAATAAATTACAAAATAATAAACAAAATTATCACAAAAAATAACAGCACACAAAGTATGAGAATGGCAGCCCACTGACGCTTATCTGTAAAGAATAACGAAGGTCATTTAAGTAGAGACTGTGAAAAGTGGGTGTACTTCAACTAATAGTTACCATTGTTCATATGCAAAACTTTGGCAACTTTCTTCATTGTGGTGTCCAGCTTGGATTCGGTTGTGTCGAACTCATTGCCGAAATCATCCAACATGACCGCCTGCTCATCCAATTCGACGCCAATTTGACGCGAAACAGTCTTGAGGGTGCCGATGGAATCACTGATCATGTCTAGCTGCTCGTCCTGGCCTTGTATCATGCGCTGCTGTATGGACACTGTTTCGCCCACATATCGATGTCCCGGACTATCCAGACTGCCACCATAATGGCTAGGACTGTCGATGTCTAGGGCATTCTCCAATTTAGAATACTTGGTGCCACTGTGCCGCGTGGCAGCCGCCGCTGCTGCTGCTGCAGACATAGTTCCTGCTATAGTATTGGCCACCGATTGGGTGTTAGGACAATCAACCAGGTAGGTGCGATCGTTGTGCGAATGATAGTCGTTGCTGTGGTTTTGATTGTGACTATGATTATGGCTGAGGCTGTGATTTCTTTCGTTCTCAAGTAGTGGTTGATGTGCGGTTATGTCTCTGTCCCTGTTCCGATTCAGGCTCATCTTATCCTTCATCTGTTTGACCTCATCTCGAGTGTTGTCTATGAAATGCCGCCGGCTGGAGAGTTCACGATTATCGATACGAAATTTCGTTGGATGCTTTTCAACAATGCGTGCTGAAAGATAACGGTGGAGTTAAGGATTCGCAAACTAAAGAACTGATTAGTTAAAAATGTAAGGTTAATTTGTTTTGACAAAGGATATTGATTGTGTCCTCCAGGTCCTCGAGGTCCCATTCAATGCTGCGAAGCGAATTGTGCAGCTCCGTTGTGGTCCATTCAACTTCAGCGCCTCCGTTCTCACCCAGCTCGCGCCAACGCAGATAAAGTCCGCGTGTTTTATTTAGCGCTTTAAAAACCTCGCTACAAATACAAAAAGAGGGAGCGAGGAAAGGAGAGTGTGGGGAGTATTGGAGTGTGGATACAAGGTTGCATCAGAATTTGTGTGTTGCAATGCGGGTGGAAGTCAAATGCATACTCCTTGACAACAAAAAACGGATCCTCCAGAGACATGACCCACGCTGTGTCACGTATCACTACTTGCGTTAAAATGAAATGTTCACTATATTCCGCAACGTTACTTGACTGTTATATTGCATACGGTTTTTCTTTCGTTGTTTTCAGCTCCACTCCGATTGCTCTTACTACTCTGACGTGCAGTGTACGAGCGAGCGGACCAACCCCTTCGAAGTTTTGGGGGTAGGTACGTAAATAATGCAGGTTAGAAAATATATACGAGGAGTGTTTGCAAATGTTGTTTGGTTTCCTTTTCGAGACGTAAATATAAAAGGTGGTCTGGTATCAGCACAAAAAACAGTGTATGAGCTCTGATCTAATCTACAATTTGTTTTATTGGAAGTTTATTTTTCAAAGCACGTTTATTGATTATTGCACATTGCCGTCTTATCTAGTTGTGTGTAAATGAGTAGGTGGAGATACCAGAGACCGCGTTCGCGGCCAGGCTATTGCGATAGCCAGAAGTAAACTGACGTTATGTCGCCTCCGGAGCGTGAAAGGAATCTTACGATGAAGGCATTTGTTTATGCCGCTCTAGCGCCTGCGCAGTACTCGCTTAGCCTCAATGACACAATCGAAATAGTAGCTGGAGAGTTATGTACAAGGTATTGTTTATTAACTATAAGCTCTTTCAAATACCAAACATACCACTCATATCAACTAGCCAAAGAAACCGCATTTAACAGTTTAATAGTTCTCCCGCTTTTACTCGGAGTCTCACCCTGCCCCTCTATTTTTCCTCTCCCTGAATATCTTACTCTCTCTCAGTTCATTTGTTGTTTGGTTTATTTAACTGCAGATGTTTTCGTTTAACTGTTTAGCTTAAATTGAATATGAACTCACCTGTTGCAGTTTGCCAACTCATTAAGCAATTTTTTGTGTCCAAACACTCTGAACTTAAACTAATTTATATTTTTAGCAATTTAACACCTTTTTGCTACAGCTGTGCTGGAGAGTATTTGTTGTGTCTTCTCGTGTCTGTCATGCAGTTTTAGTGTTAACGCAAAACTGAGTTGCGCACAAATGAGCAACACGATGAAGAGCAATGTTAACCAATAGGTTCTTATCATTTGCATTTTATGTCGAAAAAACTTCGGTCACACAGCTTGTCCGTTGAACTGTTTTGTATTGGAGGATTTAAAATCACACTGCTGTCGGTCCACGATAAAATAATTTATTTAATATGCTGCAAAATGATGCGGTGCGGACATTACAATATGACAGTGAAATTCGAGTTGCACAAACATCCACGCCAAACGAACCTCGGGGTAATTTTTCGAATTCCAAGGGACAAATCCTACTATTCCAATAGACTAATGAATCATGTTGAAAGGTTAACGTTTTTAGTAACAGATAATTGTTTTAGTGGTATATGTGTTTTTTGTAAATACTGCAGTTGGATTAATTTACTGGTATGGGTGTGCCAGCCAGGTACGAACTGCCCGTATCTATATCTTATCAGCAATTGTTGTTTTGAGTTCAGTCATATGTGGAATTCTTTTGTCAGAAGCGTCCAATTGACCAACTGATCGATATAAGAAAATATTACCGACACTGTACGGAAAATACCTTAAGCTGTTAATAACCACATGTATATGGTGAAATGATTGGTCATTATACAAGCTTAAATAAAAATATATATGTATACACAATATTAGTGGGTTAGGTTATATTATGAAAGGAAAATAACGAAAATAAATTTTTGTTTCAGTCTACGACTCACAAATTAGCATAACGTCTCAACCACGACCCATCACAGGTAATCCTGCCTCTAGACCTATACGAATGTTTTAATAACTCGTTCTATTAACACAGAGGCTCCACGCATTCCTTTGCCCATATCAACAGTCGCTGGCAGTCGCACCTTTATACCCTTGGCTGGCTACGATTGTCTCGCAGATCTGCCTTCTGTTCACCTGGAGCAAACATTCGAGCTCAATGAATGTACGTATGGAATTAAAAATGGATTCATTATGGATTAATTATGCCGCCCGTTAAAAACTTTTCAGCACTCACAGCCGTCTCCTCAGAGAATCGGTATGTGGTGCGATCGCCGCTTGGAGACGCAATCTTTGCCGCTTCCGAAAGCTCCACACAGAAGAATCGCATGATATGGGGCGCCGGGCGTCCATTTCAGATGCATCTGCTGGACAAAACGCATCAGGAAGCGTTAGTATTTCGCAAGACTCTCGCTATGGGTGCCATGTTCTGTCAGCCCAAAAACCTGGAGATCTGGATACCGCCCGGCAATGTTCTAGGTCGTGTGGTCCAATCTCCTACATTCACGCAGCCCGAGTTCTACATCGAAGACGGCAACACCCATCAGCCGATTTTCTGCGTTGAAGGACCCGCCAACTCTGGTTTCTGCTGCTACTGCCTGCCCAAGGAGTGCTACTTCAAGGTCTGTTGGTGTTGGCTTTCCAACGAGCAACTTCTTTACCTTTCAACCTGCAGATTCACTCCGGCGGAGATCTGCGCGCCTCCATAGACCACAAGTGGTTGGCCAGCAAGTCGCAGTACACCACGAACATTTACTTCAGCGATTCCAAGCTGACGGCCAAGGAACGCGCCTTGATCCTGGGATCAGCTTTTCTACTGGTAAGTCCTGTCCAATTCTCCCTCTCCCAATTGCTCCTAACTAATCTATGATGAAATATTCTTCAGGAATACATGTTCTTCCAAAAGCATTTTTAAGGCTACTCAGCAGAGGCACACGAAAAAAATGGAATTAAATTTGCACATTGATTTTTTTTATTTTTGTGTCATTTTTGTCGATTTTTTTTTTGTGTTTTGTAAAATTTTCATGCTCAGTTTTTGTTGTTGTTTTTGATATACATTTTTTAAATAATGTAATAAATCACTTCATTTTTGTGTTTGTTTAACATACATTACGCTCCG
>JABVZX010000001.1:488942-501550 GCA_020883565.1 Drosophila pachea
GCGAGCTCTGAGGCCGCAGAGAAACAGTTTTGCTTACTTTGATTCTTTTGATATTCGTCGGGTGCAAACTTTTCCATTAGCCGGGTTAATGCAGCACGGGAACGGTTAAGGCGGCGAGAGCATGAATATTAAGTATACGCAAGTGGTGGGGCGTTGATGAACATTCAGTTGCATACTTTTTGGGGCTGCTTTAAATCAGCTCAACGCTTCAGCATCTCTTTGATGAGTTTGCTAGCATTGATTGATATCTGATATATAACGGTTGCAATCTGCCCTTAATCCGATTTGCTTGGCGTCTACTTAGCCAAATTAAATGAGGAGAGCACACGAAACCTGTGCGCAAATGAGGGGCTTAAGGGCCCTAAATGATTTAAGCCCGGTTCATGGAGAACTATATAATTAACAAGCGAATATTTGCTGCTTGTCGAACAGGCAGAGCATTCATTCATTCAGGCCCATTCAATCAATATTAACTTCATATTGAATGCCCTTTAAACTTACGCTTGAGCTGTGTAAATCCACAATCGCATTCAAGCACAGTAAATCACTGCAAACATGAAGAGATGTTAACAAGTTTTGCGGGTTTAGGCCAGCAGATACTCTGTACTTGGCCGACTCCCGCTGAGGCCGCACAGATGTAGATTATAGCTGAACCCGCTCGATTGATAAATTTCGATTGATTGTAATTTGTCATTTGCTTTTTAACGGTTTAATTTGTTAACGTCAACTCTTAGCTGTTTGTTGTTCTTCTCTGCTTTTTGTTTTAGCATTTCTCGCTGGCGCCAACAATTTGCATAATTTAAGCCGTCGCTCAGATAGTGAAAGAAGATAGCGTGCGCTACAGGTATGCCAGTCAATTAATAATAAAGCTATACTCCATTCGATTTGCATTGCAAATCGGGTGAGATAACAATCTTTCCGTACATTGTATGTTGATACATATATATATACTGTATATGGTTCATATGATCTCTTGATGTGCTTAGAGCTGTTAAAAAATTATACGGCTGGCGTTTGCATGCGGGAGACTTTTGTTGTGTTGGGGCTCTCGATTATCTGTTTTCGGTTGCCTGACTCGGCCAGCATCCCATGGGGAATTTCTGAGCAATTCTGGTTGCAAATATTTGAAGCCCGACGCAAACCGGACAAACCAGGCAGCATGTGGGAGAGTCGTAAAAGCGAGACATGGGCCAGTCGTAAAGGAAACCAGTACGCAGACAGAACAAAGTAGCTCTCAGACCGAAGGGCCAGGGAGCATTTTACGAGACTTCGGCTTGAAAATGGTCTATCTGCGAGTAGGCCTATTATCACTCCAGTTCCAGCTCCAGCTCCAGCTCCAGCAGTGGCCATCGGGCCACTCGTGAATTATTGTCACGGACGGCACTATGGAGGCCATTAATTGAGCCCAATCAATTAGGCTTTATTAGACCATGCACTGAGCGGAAATGAGCAGTCAAGTGGCTTGTAGAATAAGCAAAAGGTAGAGCGAAGTGCCGGAAGAAAGTACTCAGATTTCCCTTGACCAGTTCCACGTTGTTGTTGTTTCGCTCAGTGTAGCCGCTTGCCTCAGCTTTATTCCTGAAATCCAATGCGACATGCCTAAGCCAAATTATATACACATTTCTGCAACATATGTATGTGTGTGTGTGTGATCTATGTGCGTGCGTATTCTTATATCTAGCCCAGCCATATGGCAACGAGCGAAGTTGAGTACTAAAGTGGAGCTCTGACAGGTCCTTTATTCGATTTTACGTCAATTTATTCGCTTGTTTTAGCACAAATGGTTGCTCTTCCTTCTGCTACTGTTGCTGCTGCTGCATGCACCTGCTGGGACCATAAACTGGAGCTCGTTTGATATGCAAGCGCGCGTGTACGAAGAGGGCGCTCGGAGGCGTGGCCCCATACAATTTCAATATGACAAGCTGGAAATCTCTTTATGGCCGCCAGTCATAAATATGCCACGAATATAAAGCGATAGCCGACGAGCTATCAGCCAGAGCCCAGTGCATTAGAGCACACGGACTTGGGGTCCCCCTCCCCGCCGACAATCTGCTCTGCATTCCAGCCGGAATTGAAGGCCAAATTGCGGCAGTGGATTGTGCGTCAAGATCTGTGTAAACACTCTTCGAGCAGAATGGCGATAAAAGTTGGCCAAACAGTTGGCCATCCCGAGTCTGTCTCCGGCTGAAACTGTTCGACCAACCGCAAAAGTTGTGCGCATCCCAAATTGTGTACATTCAGAAGTTGACTCTTCTTTGGGTATGTGAGCCGCATATGCGTACACTCAGCGAAAAGCGCTGGCTGTTGGCAAAGAAAAGTTGAAAGAGACCGCCGACAGGCGCAGCTGTAAGCCGATGCGAATAGCTTGATAAAGATATTCACAATTTTCTCAATTTTGTTTGCTTTTCTCTCAGTGTAGCTGTCATTTAATATATTCGACATGCTTAAGGGATAGTAGCTGCTCGCTTTAAAAACTTCGCCGAGGCTAAGCAGCTGCTGCACGGCGAAGTTGGTTCGTTCCTAACGGAGCGTCCCTTTCACAGACACAAATACAAACTCAAAGTCACACACACGCTCAGATATGCAGTGGCATGCACACGCATGTGCAACATGAGCATGATGAATGTGTTTGCCATCAAGTGTTTGCGCGTGCAGCGTGGAGCGTCCTGTAAGGATGCATGGACATTCAATGGGGCCCCACATAAGCTACAGGTCATGCAGTCAGATTGCCAGCCATTTCCCCTCAGTTGTTGCCTTGGCAACTAAATTAATTAGCTATCAAGTTAACTATTCGGTTGATGTCCCTTAACTACCGATAAACTACCCTTACCGATAAATAATCACTGGCCGATTGTTTATCAATTTCACGCGATTCATGTTATAATACAACTGCATAATATGTCCTGTCTCTTTCACTCTTTCGTCGTCCATCGAAAATGGCAGCTTAATTGGGTCCTAATTGTAATTCAAATAGGTTTAATTGCACTTGTTTTTTCCGTTATCGCTGTTCTTGCTGTTGTTCGACATTTCATTTACTCATTTCTCATTTCACCTTAAAAAACGGGTGTGAAATGCGAAATAAATTCAATGTTCCATTGAAACAAGTTTCGTGTCTCTTAAATTCTGTACAAATTTATTCTCAATCTCTTATCAAACATAACTTAATGCAATAGAAAAACAACAGCAGCTGGTCGGGAGGGCTGGTGGCGGCTGGTCCTTAGTAGAATAAGTTGCCTACCACGAACGTGTTGGGATCTATGAGGGTGGCCACCTCCCAGGGGTGCACAATCGAGGGTCCAGGTATGCGATTGTAGGCAGCTGTTCAGCGGGCGAGCAACAGTGTTTGGTGTGAGAATGGTCTGGAGGGGGGCGGGGAAGAGGGAGGCGCTGTCTTACCTATTATCTTATTGATGGCCGTTTGAGCGTCCAGGATCTGTGTGGGGGCAGGCGCAGCAGCTGCGTGCATCAGGCAAATGGCGGCCAGGACCAAGGCGACTGCAAATACTTTCGACATTGTGGTGGAGTAGGTGGAGCTGGCTGGCTGGCTGGCTGACTGGCTGCTGAGGTGCCGAAGTTTGTGTCAAGTATAATTAGCCAAGCCGTGGCGGCAGCTATTTATACCCCAGACAGAGATCGGGCATGAATGGAAAGCCAAGAGCCCCCATCTCGCGGCTCCCACCTCAGCGCCCCCATTGGCCTGTTCTACTCTTGGGTTCGGCTGTTTTTTGCACGGCTTTGAATTCTCGTTTCCAGACGCGGCGCCTCATTTCGAAGGCAAATATGCGTCGATATTTAATCCTCACGGAATATAGAGAAAAAGAGGGAACGGGTTTCGCTAAAGAACAAACACGGCAGCTGGGAATTCCGATAGCATAGAAAGTAAACAAACTGAATATTATTGAAATATTGCATATATGTAAATCTCAGTTTTTCGGTTTATTTATTTACATTTCTTGTCGTTTGTGTGAGTTTGTGTGTGTGTGTGTGTGTGTTTTATATATTAATTTATATGCAGCAGCCGGTCAATTATGCTCGCCTCTGCCTTCGGCCCACATTTGCATAGGGTATGCGGCAGTTCTTCTTTGTTTTGTTCTGTATTTTTCTTTTTCTTTTTTGTGGTCTATCCGTTAGTCGCTTGGGTCTTTCCCAGATTCGAAATATCTTCAAGGCGGCGCCGAGCGAGAGATCAAAGACCAGAAATCGTTTGATATGACGCTTTTGTCGCCTTTGTCTCGCCTCCAACCGGTTCGCCTCAATGAAAGTAAAAACTTTTTAATATGGCAAACAAACCCTTTTTTCTTTTATTTGGCATTTTCAATTAATAATTTATATTCAAAGTTGTGGTTTTATAGCCAGAAATGGCTTAAATCGTTTTAAGTTGAAGGTCGACAGAGACTGTGCGAATGCTAATTGCTAATTGCCGAAAAAGGTGGCTGCATTTCATTCAGATAAGGGAGACTCGTTAAGTAGATTCGCGTAATAAATATATATTAGGATAATTTAGATATTATTAGATATATCCATAATAGAATAAATTGGAATACATTTCGTGCGCGGCTGGCCATCAACTCTGCCAAAAATGCTGCTCAGAGCTTACGATATAGTTTCACAGTGGAATGCCCTCAGAGTGCATATACCCTGCTGGCCAACAGCTAGGGTATCCATTTCTACAGGCTGCCGGATTGCAACATCCTGCATTGGTCTCTCTCTTTGTTTCCCTCTTCACATCGCTCCTCCTCTGCGCTCCCGCCCCCTCCTACCGCCTATGACGTGGCTGTTTCACACTCTTTCGTTAAAGCTCTCTCATTTTGATGCTGCGATTTGAGTTAAACGCGAAGTCCTTACGCATTTGGGCATGTTTGGCACGCTCGCTTGAACATACGTAAAAGTTTGATTGGAATTTGTTTGTACTTGAAACGACATCTGCGCCTTCTCCCCTACACCCCGTTCCGAGTCTCATGGCAGCCATCAAAGACATTGTATGACAGCACGTGACGGCCCACTGAATTGTCTGCGCCCTAATTGATTGAGACAAATGCGTTACGCTGCGATTCCCGGTTATTCCTGTCGTCAGCAGCCCCACAGACCCTCCAGCTCTTCCTTCTTATTTGGCCAACACTTGTTGCTGCGTGGGAACTGGGAGCTGCGCTGGCATATGGCTTATGAATTGTTAATCAAGTGCGAGCGTAATGAGCCAGTCGAGGAGCGAAATAAAGTTGCTTATCGCACGGTTTATCAGTCGTCGGCTATATTATAGTCTGCCGTGGCGCCTTATCCACGCTGCGGCCCGCTGCCCGCTCCCGCGCCACGCATACTTGACACAAAATATTAATAACGAGCAACCATAATTCCCAGGCTTTTCTTGGATTAGATTATGCGTAGGTGGCATCAAGAGTTGTGGAAAGAAATTGGGGAAAATGTGAAAAGTAATTGCTTTCGATGAAATTAGCTCAACGAAAAGTATGTCGAAAATATTTATTTTTGTATTGCCCACCCCTCGATGAAATGGATTGCGGTGTGCCCGTGCGTATACGCAATATTATCATTTACATAAGCTGCCCTCGTTGTCCCCAGCACATAATTCCTGCTGTGTGCACATTTAGTAATGCACAAAATATTTCTGCTTTGGAGTGTTATTTAACAATCATGCAGACACAGGGCAGTCTGTTTTACCATAAACAATAAAAGCAACAATGAGAGCCTCACACAGTGGGTACCGCGGGAGCGCAGCAAGAACATAATACCCCTAGGGTATATCAAACGGAAGAACATATTACCCCTAGGGTATATTACACGCTTATCAAAAATTGGTTGCCAATGGCGCTGCGTGCCGACTTCCCCAGAGCGACTTCCAAGGGGCGTATACGTAACGCAAAGGATTATGTGGGAAGTCAAGTAATTTGTGTGCGATGGAGGCAAAGCTGAGCCTCTTAGTGTGGGTACAGACAGCAGCCAATGATCTGATTGATGTGGCTTGAAATAGCTTGGCTGACTGTTTGCATGCAGACACTGCAGCCTAATTAAATGAATGGACACGTAAACGCGAATGTGCCCAAGTCGAATTGTGATTTGCCGCCATTGCTTAAGCTGACACGTGCTGCAGCTGAATTGGCCTTTAATTAAATTGTCTGTCCACGCAGTCCATGTCTATGTCAACAATAGAACGAATTATTTTGGGTGGCTGACAGAGCCGGGAAAGTTTTAAATTAATTATAGAGTTTGCCGGAATCCGCTTGAAAGGAAGCCGAACAAGCAGAAGTCTTTAAAGCCAAATGAGACGTATGGCGGCGGGCACAAGCCACATATCTCTCACACACATACGCACGCACACGCAGACACAAAGATGCTTAAATTTGCGTAGCTTGGACGTGTTTGATTTATTATCTTGTAGCTGGCTGTGAAAAAATAGCCGACAAGATGGTGCCCCGCGCAGGCTCCCGCTTCTACTCAAAGGTGCTCCAATATAGCCAGTTTACGGATGTATTGTGTATCGTAGCATTATCACAGACTCCGCTGTGCCCACGTGTTGAATTATTTATTCAGATAGGCCTGCGCTACCGCACGTGAATCGGACTCTGCGTGGCACGTTCTTGACACAAGTTCGCGTATCCGTATCTCGTTTCAGAAGGGGGACATAATTCAGATAGGCAAAATCAGTTGAAATATTCTTAACTTGGCCGCCTGAAGCGCGCTCCCGAATCGGACAGCAATTGTGAATGCGGCTCGCGACCTTGAGGGCATGCGAAACGGGCACAGACAATGATAATCCCCATCACGCGGAACTCTTCAAAGTTTATGGCAGCACGTGGAAATATACGCGTCATGTTTTCGTAATGCATCATCCAGATTAACAATAACGAATGCGAATGCTCTCCCAGCCCCGCTCTATTTGTATCTCCCTCTCTCGCAGAGAAAGTTTTTTGAGATGTAATGTAAGCATCGATCGATATTTCTGGCATGTGGAATATATTGCATTGGCTACAACCGTTCGAGAGTAATTGCTGCTGCATTGGCTACAAACAAGCACGGCACTTGTTTGGACAGCCAATTAGATTGGGTTATTTATTTAGTTATTCTATTTAATGGTTTCTCATGTGCCATAAATCGCCAAGAACATGCTGAGATAGGAACAGGCCTACGAATGTGGGATGTGCGTGGAGATCTACTACATTGCTTGAATCGGGCCCAGGAAAGTTTACACCTGACGCAATGAGGCAATGATGGGTGTAGAAGTTGCTCTGAGCAACTGATGCATAAGCTTTTGATTTTGCCAGCATATGTCACTGTTTATCTTGCGGATGTATTTCTGGGCGGTTCAGTGGTTCAGTGGTTCAGTGGTTCAGTGGTTGTCTGCCTGCGCGGATAGCTGAGTGGTGGGTGGGCGGTAACTCATGCATAATTAATCATGTTGTGACGACAGCCCTTACGTTCCTCGTTCGGGGAATGCGCTTGGCAGTTGACATGGCCACGCGTTTTTTCTATCGTTTCCAGAGAGTACGTGGGGCTATATTTATCTAGTTGCTAACACGGCTTGTCCCTATGCTCGCTGCCTGTCTTTCCGTCTAGCTGGCTGTCCCTATGACAATCGCAGTCGTTATAAACAGAAATCTCAGAAATGTATCCCTGCGGGCCAGCACTTTTTGCTGTTCATGATTATATTCCACGCTTTTTTCGCGATTGTTGACGCATGTTGTCAGTTTCCATATATTTGTATAACTCGAACAAAAATAGGGAGAGTTTAGGTCGTGCGGTTGCTAATACAAATTGTCCTTACTGAGGTGGAAACTGTTACGTTCGCACTGGCCTGACTCGCATTCGGACAAGCACATTCCTCTTTTTTCCTTTGTCGCGTAATTGAAATAAATACTTTGTCCACGTTGAGTGGGCCGCCTTGTTTATTTATTTTTGTTTTTGGCATTTGACAACAAAAATGGGACATTTTATTGTGAATGCTTGTTATTCTTTTCTTTTATTTGCTATTACAAGGCATTTCCATTACAATAAAAAAAAAACGCATATGAAAGCATGAGGACTAAGCTTACCGATGCTTAATATACAACGAAAAAACGTGCATTACATTGTTTGATTTGAGTATGGGGAAAACAATCAAATTCACACGAAAAGCATTACATTATGCTAATCACGTAATGATGTGCCATTTATGATATCAATTTAAATCCGCACATATCTCTTAGTGTTCTATTTTCATTTATTGAAAATTTAATATTATTTTTGTGAACAAAGTTCGAGCGAACGTTTGTACATATATTGCCAATTAAATAAAAGTTCGTTTTGGGTATTTCTTAATGTGTTCAAATTGTATGATTTTAAAATGTTACTCAGTTGGCGCCACTTTTGTTACGTTCAGGCTGTGTTATCGCTTATCGATAGGCCTGACATGCGCACAGGCATCGATATCCGAACAGCTGAGAGCTGCGTGTGTACTCATTCAATATGGCGTTGTTTTATAAAAATGAATAAAAGATTGGAATTTTTGCGTGCAACGGCTTAGACTTATTTATAAAAGTGTGAATATTGTGTACATTCAAAAAATTGTCGCAATATCAAAGGTGAAAATATCATTGAAAGGCGAGAGTGAAGCATTTAAGCTGAAGAAAACTGCAATAGAATTTTGCTGGTTGAAAAATTTTTGTGTGTGGGCCGGCGTAAAGATTGCGGCGCCAAAAATCGGAAAACAAATTGGAAAATGGAAAAGTATATAGCGCCTGTGGTGACCACAAACGGAATGACAGCAAATGGAAAGGAAGTGGAGACTGCGGTGGGACAGACACAGGGTCAGGACGCGCGGTCTGCCGCGTGGAATGCCAGGGGAGCCACGGAAGTGGAAGAAGAAGCACAGCAAGCAGGAGCCGAAGCTGTTGCGAATACAAGAGAGGTGCGCATAGAGAAAAACAGACGGGGGAAGGGAGGCCTGGATGGTGTTAGATAAATCGCAGCAGTAAAAACTTGTTTAACATATTTTAGGATAGCACTTCTGCGCATATGGAGGCGCAGGCAGAAGAGTTGGATTCAAAAGAGCAGGAGGTGGAAGATGATGATGAGGAAATGGGTGAGGCCGAATATCTTGAAGATGACGATTGCGAGGATGAACGAGAGTTGACAGAAGCGGAAGACGAAGCAGAACCCAAAAGCAATAAAGAAGACGAAACTACGGCAGGAAAAGCTAATGCAAAATCAACCGCAACAACTGCGGCGCAATCTGTCGAAGATGAATCTGAAGCAGTAGAAGAAGTTGAGGGGGAAGCTGAGGATGAAGAGGAAGGTGACGACGAGGCGGATGAAGCTGATGACGAAGCTGTGGAGGAGTTGATCGAAGCAGAAGATGAGGGAGAAATTATCACGGGAGATGATGCACAGGAACAGACAGCGGATCAGGGGGCTGCCAGCGCAAGAGCAGGAGCCCGGGAGGTGGAGCAAGTGGATGAGAACCAGTGCCGTGTCTGCACCGCCAAGGAGCAGCTAGTCAGCCTTTTCACCAAGACCAGTGAGGGCAGCGCGCCCGCCGACTTGCTTATGCAAATTTGCCCCAGTGTATCCATTGCGCTGAAGGATTTCATGCCTCAGTTCATTTGCCAGAGCTGCCTGGTAAGTCTCACAGCTGCCATAAAGCTGCGCCAGCAGTTGCAAACGACAGAGCGGGAGTTGCGCAAGCGATTGTCGCGCAGCAAGAACAAAGTACGCAGGCCACGGGGCTATGTGGTTATCGATGCTCCTGTCTCTGATTCGGACAGCGAAGAGGATGAGGAGGAGCTCAACGACGATGCGGAGTTTAAGGTGTCCGATGTAGCCGGCTCCACAAGTGCCGACAGCGATTCGGCGGACAGTGACATCAGTGAGAAGCGCAGGCCAGGCCGTCGACGTGGCCGCAAGAAGGGCACAAAGCGCTCGGCCGGTGCTAACAGCCAGGATGATGAGCCACACAAGCGGCGCAGCCTGCAGTCATCACCAGCCGTCAGTCAGGGACCTTTCGAGTGTGACCAGTGTGACTTGAGCTTCCCACGAAAGCAATCATACATTATGCACCGCAAGATGCACGATTCCCGTCACGAATTCCATTGCCAGATATGCAACAAGAAGTTCAAGGTGCGGGGCGCCTACAAGACGCACATGGAGAGACATGACACCGAGCGAGCCCAGTTCCGCTGCGAACTGTGCTCGCAGGTATTCCGGCTGCGCGCCGAGCTGAAGCGGCACATGGCATTCAGCCACGACGAGCACGGCATCATCTACGAATGCAAGCGTTGTCAACGCACGTTCCTTACACAGACGCGTCTCCAGCGGCATCAGAGCACCGTCTGCAATCGCTTCTCGGACACGAAGGTCAAACGCGCGTCCACGGAGGGCCATTCTAGCCAGGGACGGGATCTATTCAAGTCGGTTGCACCCCTGACCACAACTTACTGGAGCGACAGTTTCTCCGACTAAGCCCATCCCATTTTGTTTCTAAGCTTCAATAGGTTTATCCCATCTCAAATACAAAAACAAATGTACAATCCATAGGATATTCAGTGTGTGGGTTTGCTTTGCATTTTCTTATAATTTTTCACTCTTTTTATTATTAAATTTGCAGATTAATTCTCCTTTCTCTTCAAATCTGGAATACGAAAATTCATACGTAAGTCAAGTTTCCTGGGGAGTATCTATAGGGAACCCTATAAACCAACATGGTTCCGACATGGAATCTCGATAACTCACTTTAATCCCACCCAGCCTCATGACTCTTTTCGTGTCCTTCATGAGTTATGTTCAGCATTAATCCTATCCTAATCCACTGAAGGACTGCGCAAAAGCGGTTTACTGTTGGTAGATAAATACTTTATGAACTTAATTGAAGTTTGTGCCACAATCAGCGATGTTTTAATGCCGATTGTCTATATAGCGCGGGGTGGCTGGCTCGTAAATTGGCCTTGAGCCGAGAGCTTATACTGGGAAATGAAAATTCCTAAACGGCAGAGCTTGCTGCAACAGTTGCAACTCGTTGCACGCTGCCCTGCCGCATTATAATAACAATAATGTCGTTGCATAATGTGTGTAATCACAATGTTAAGTTAATGCTTGGCCGTGCCATAAGGGCTTAACTGCCGGGATTATGTGCTCCGAGTTGTGACAATTGGGGCAGCCACAGCAAAGGCGACTGTACAAGCAAAATTTCCCATTGCGGTTGGAATTGGTTGGCCCAGGGAGGGGGGAGGGAGCTGGATGGTATCCTATAGCAGTCGGGGAGAAGTTGAAGTTGAAGCACTGAGAGAAAGCAGGGGCTCCTATGTGTCAAGTCAGTTCTCCGCTCCGTCTGAAAGCCTGGGGAAAATGTTTTTTGACTGAAGATAACTTTCGCTTGAATGCAGAAGAAAAGTTTTTGTTCCGTTTTATTTAGAGAAGCAAATGAATAACATTAAAAGCTGCGCGAGTGCTTTGTACTAGGGCAAAGGGCGGCGGGACGGGTACGGGTACGGGGACGGGGATTTCGCAACGAACGCCAAAGTGCCCGCTTTGTAATGCGGCTCTCTCTCTCTCTATCGCTACCTCCTTCTGCTTAATGCGCATTTGCGGCACGTGCTGATAGCTGAGAGCTGATAGCTGGCTGTTGGACGTTGGATGTTGCGGCTGGCTCGGCGGGCGCAGCTGTCGCCTAGAAGTGATGAATGGAGTGGTAGGTGGGCAGGTGATAGGAGACAGATGAGACCGGATGGTGCGCGATGAGCGGAGCGTGGGAGATGGTGAGCGGTGCATGCGAAATCAACGGCGCATGATGGACGATTGTCGGCGCGGCCACATAATGCGAGTGGGTCAGCAGCGGGGCATGGTAGCCCAGGCCCAGCGACAGGCCACGCTTCACCTTGGCCGTGCCATCGACGGCGGCCTGCTGCTGCTGCTGCTGCTGCTCCTGCTGCTCCTCGGCAACGGGTGCGGCCAGGACGCAGGCGACGCCAGCAATCAGCAATATTAACTGCGAAATGGCATTCCGTTTACATTGTCCGGATCCCGGGAGTCGCAATTGAAATCGACCATGAAAGGAGAAAGCACAAAGAATGCGGAGGAAATGTAAATAGCGAAATCTATTTAAGGGCCAACAAATGGGCCCGCCAGCAGCACTTTGACGCTGACTAATTGAAAGCTCTGCTCTGGCCGGGCTAAGACCAACTAAAACAAATATCCTTGCCAAATTGCAAAATAATGACAAGTTGGCCTTCTCAATCAGGCATGCAATCAGTCTGCAGCTGGCCTGTTGCTCAGTTGACAGTTGCGCTTCAGCGGCCATCCATCAATCTGTTTCTGGCTATGAATGCACTCATTCATCTCTCGGGCACTCGCCGTTGTGGTGGCTCTTAGCCTTTGACCTTTATTCGACTTACGGTGAATTTCATTCTGAGAGAGTTCTGGGCTGGGCTTCTTCGATGGGGCTTTACGCGCGGCACTGAACTGCACTGTGTCTCGATTTCGACTAACGATATTGGCAACGAGAATCTGTTTATTTATACAGATCGCAGCGCACTCGAAACTAAGTCAAACGCACTCATTAGGCAAAAAGCATTTAGGCAGCAGCGCGCCGCGGCAGCGCGAAGAAAAAGGAAAGACTCTGGCGAGAG